>JAAFKN010000404.1:0-13776 GCA_011800035.1 Thermochaetoides dissita | reverse complement strand
TGGAGAGCAAGATCAAAGGGATGGGGTTGAAGTTGCAGACCAAGTTCGAGAAGCCCGAAAAGAAGTTGGGTGTGAAACAACAGCTTGTAGGGCAGAACCAAGTTAGGAAAGCCGAGGATGGCGAGAAGGAGGAGGATGGGGATCTAACAGCTCGCCCGCTGCCCACCCAACAGGGGACGAGATATGATCCTTGGTCTAACTTTGCCGCCCCAACAGCGGAGGGGATGAGACCGAGGGGACGAGGAGTCCCGTCTATCGACGGTTTGCTTCTGGGAAACCAGGGTTCGAACTGGAGCATTGAACACTATCGTCTTGCGACGGGACAATCTCCTATCAGTCCAGCAGATGATGGGGATGAGGGTGTTGAAAGAGTTGGGCCGAAAACGCCCAACGGAGATGATGACATTTCTCCTATCACGAGGGGAGAGTGGGGCTTTTTGATTGGTGGCGTGAAGGGGCGTTTGGTGAATGTTGGGAGATGCTGAATGATTTCTTCTGGTGTAGATTTTCGTTCCGGTTCGTGTAAACAGTTGGATATACCCCTTTTTTTCGTTTGGGAGAAGATGGTTCGGACGTACAAATGGGTATCAGGTTCAATTCAGTCTATACCATGGTCAAATAACTTTCCCTGAAACTCGAACATATCTTGTTAGCGTGCCGTCACCTCAAACCCAGTCCCCGCAAAATAACGCAAACCACAACAAGTAAGACCAAGATGTCCCCTATGTCCAACCATAACGACCTCCCGCCTCCCGTTTCGCAGCCCGTTGTCGTGCAAAACTTTCTTCCAAGGCCCCAGCGTTGCTTTGCGCCATTTGGACCACCTGCCGCAGGCTGTGCTTGCCAGGAGCAATGGCCCGAACAGGGTTGTACGCTGTCGCCTGCCCGGAGGCACGCAAAGCCTCGTTGTGCTTGTATTCTTGCTCCATGTCAAATGTTTTGATGTTTGCCGCGGAGATGTTTCCGTTGCGGCCGAAGAGGTCACGCCGGGCGGAGGAGGAGAGGGGGATCGAGCCGAGAGGGTCGACAACTGATGATTGGGGCTGAGAGTAAGATTGAGGTTGGGTTTGTGCAGGAGGGGGATAGGGTTCGTAAGCGGGGTACGGGGCGGTGACAGCCGAGTCGTCGCCTTCATCTTGCGGAGCGGAGGTTGTGAACAGGGGTTCGTAGTTGCAGTTTTCTTGTTCAGTTGTTGATGATGCAGCCGGTTTGGTTTCTTCATCGCTGATGGAAAACAGCGAGACTTTCTTCTTGGCCGGCGGCTCGGGAGCCTTCTCAGGTGTTGCTGGTGCTGGTGCTGCCGCCGTAGCTGGCCCGTTCTTTGCTGCAGTCACAATCCCACTGCTCGTCGCAGGGTTTTCCTTTTTCTTGCCTGGTGTCTTCTTCCTCGCCACAGAAAGTGGCTTGAACATTAGCGGCTGGCCAACAAGCTTGACCTGATCTGCTAGCTTCTGGCCCTCAGGTATCGTCGGCCCGTTTGTATCCTTCTTCCCCACATTATCATCATCCCCGTCCAGATTATCACCGACTCCTCCATCCCTTACAAACGCCGGCTCAGCTGCCGTCCTCAGATGTACTCCTGGCACAAGCGCATTGCTCTTGTTCGTGCTCGCGCTCACGCTCACAGCGGCAGTCCTCTTTGGTGGTGGGAGGAATGAGCCAAACGCGCTGAAGCGACTTGTGCCGCCCAGTGTTTTAGCACGTTTTGCAGGGGGTTGGCCACCGGCATTAGCATTGGCATTCACGCCATCGTCATCGGCGCTCACGGTAGGAAGGTTTACCACGATCTTGCCCGAAGAGCCGACTAGTTTCTGGAAGGGTTTCTTGGCTGGTTGTGCAGGCGGTGCGGCTGGCTTAGCCTGCACCTCGGGCTCAGAATCGGAGTCGGAATAGTCGACAAGACCCATGGTTGTGGTGGTGTTGGGAGATGATGAATTGAGGAATGCGGTTGCGGTTGATGATGTCGGCTTGTCGCGTGCGACGATGTCCTTAGGGCGACGTGATGCTGGATTGGTTATCGAGATCTTATCGATAAGATAAGCAATCCTTCGCTACACACAGTACAGCCCTGAGCAACATTGCATGATTTTGTGCAAGTCAAAACACCGAAAAGCAAAGCATTCACCAACTGTCTCTAACTCCGAGGCACGTTCTTGTACTTTGGTTTTGATATCAGAATCTCAAACAAGTCGGGTTTCGTTTTGATTGACTGTTCATCACCGTTTCGTGCGTGCCAGTCCTCTGTTTCGTATTTCCAGCCCCACGACCCACCGCGCCAAGACTGGGGTAGGTGTTTCTCAAGCCAACCCCATCCCTCATCTCGGGTCTCATCTTCATCATCGCCACTGCTCTGCCCGGCTGTTATTTCATTCTTTGAATCAGGGTTATTTCTTTCATCGCCCTAATATGTGATCCAGCAGGGAGCAGTTTTCGAGACGCGTCGGGTCAAGCGGTCACCGCCGCACACATCACCAACCTCATCGGCGTGCCCCACTTTCACACCTTAGACAGCAACACTGCGACACTCGTTATTGAGCCTCTTCTGGTTCACATTACATTCCCTTCAGGCACTCATTCAAGTCTTTTCAAACCCGAGCCATCCGAGAAACATGTCGGTGATGCAATTAGAGGAGTAAGCCTCTCACATCTATGATGATCACACAGTGCTGACCGACCAGTCTGGTCCTCTACCAGCTGCGCACCAGCTACCTGAATGACATCGCCGACGGTGTCGGCGAGCGTCTCTTCACCCTTAACGAGGGCTTCTTGCACTCAGCCCCCTTTAAAGCAGCCGGTTGGAGAACCAGCCCAGCTCTGATCAAGAGGACACATTCCCCGCCCATCCCGACCGCTGTCGCATCTGAGTACTTCCAGGCTCCGCGACTGGCGCCGCAGCCGGCCGAAGATGAGGGCGAGGAGACCGTCTTCTCGGGTGGCTGCACCCGGGAGACTGCCCCGCCTAGCATCCCGCCCAAGTCACATCGCCGCCAGCAGCAGATGCAGATGGAGGATGATGACAGCAGTGACCTGAGCGACGACAGCGATGACGAGGGAGAGCAGCAGCAACATCGGGGTGTGCAGCAGATCAAGTTCGCTAAGATGCCGTTGCGTAGTCGTGCAGGTTCATCACCGGGTCAGTCGTCTAACCTGCGCCAGATGACACCCGTGACATCGTCGTCACCCCGTCCACCTCGTCGAGGGTCCCAGTCCGCGCTAGAGACGGTTAAGGAACGCACTCGGAGGGATACCATCACCAGCAGTGAGATCTCATCTGAGAACGAGTTTGACGCGTCAGGTTTCCATCGCCAGCGCGAGGCTGCCCGGGCAGCAGCTGCACGTGCCGCCATCAGCGAGGAGGACGAGACAGCAGTTCAGGTTACTACGACCGGCAGGGTTCCCAAACCAGGCAGCCTGCTTGAAGATGACGATTCTGATGCGTCGTCCATGTCAGGCGCCTTCGTTGAGAGCATCGACTCAGCTAGCATTCTCGATGCAATCAAGAACCCTCTGAACCAGTCACTACGCGACCAAGTGGTCGGGACACCACCGCGCGAGTTCACCCGGCGGTCAACCATCCGCAAATCAGCCATGCCTACACCTCTACAGATCACCAGTCAGTTGCCGCCCCCGAGACCGATGAGTACGATCCGGCCGTTGAGCATGGTACAACCAACGAGCTTGCTGTCGGCAGCACTGAAGGCGAAGAAGACCAAGCCAACACTGCCGTTCGATAGTTTCGCCTCTCTCTCAGGCCAGGGCGATCCGAATCCGATTATGCTGCGCATCTTTGCCCCGTTCTCAGCCAAGCCGTCTGTGCCGTTTGAAGTGCTCATCCGAAGGACGGTGCATCAGGGTGAAGGAGGAGACCGTGCCGTCACCATTGCGGATACCATTGGCCTTAGTCTCTGGAGGTATAATGAGGAGAAGAGGGACCCCCCTCTGCCGGAGGACAAATTGACAGTCAACTGGTGGAATCTGCGCATGGTCGAAGAAGACGGCGAGATTGACGACGATTTCCCGCCTCTCGACCGTACCAAGCCCCTGACCTCCTTCACAACCGCCAACAACAAAGCTGGTTTGCGCGGCCGCTCTAACTCCAAGGTATACGACATCTTCGCTCTCTCCATGGCCTCACCCTCCGAACACGAAGAAAACGTTAAGGCAACGCCCGAGTTCGAAAAAGTCCCCGAAGCAGCACCTCCTGCTGAGGAGGAAGACCTCGCGACCCCCAAACCCCAGCAGCCTCCCTCAAGTCCCCTGCCGCTAGACCAACCACCAGAAAATCCTCTCCTAAACACAGCCTACCGCGCCCCACACGCCATGTTCGCCGACCTCCCTCAGACTCAACAATCAACCCAACCGCACCAGCATGTGGCCCGAGGAGAGAAGCGCCTGCTCCGTATCCACATCCACTCTCCAGATATTGCGCCAGGGCAAATGATCACCCTCGATGTGTCTACCGAGACATGGATGGCCGAGGTGCTCGATATTGCGTGCCGCAAGAGGCAGCTTGATCGTGCGAACCATGTCCTCAAAATCCCTGGCTCTGGAACAGTGGTTATGCTGGACCGGACGGTGGGGCAGTACGGCGCCATCTCAGAGCTAGATTTGTGCAGGAGGAGGTTTGCCACAGACGGACCTTTGTTGCAGGGCGTTGGGTCATTGAGCAGTTCCTCGCCGAGACAACTCATCTCTACAGGAGGGGGAGATGGTAGCTGGGGTGCGGCAGCCATGGGCAAGAGCAAAAAGGCTAAGCTTCTCCTGGGAAGCGCCACTGCCGCAGGCGGGATTGGCACCCATCCTCTGGCTAGGGAGGTCCTCAAGGCAGACGAGCTCCTGGCTGGTGTGTTGGGCTCGAATTACAAGAAGTATGTGGTTTGGAGGAAGCAGCCGATGAGGTTACTGAGCGAGAAGCTGCTTGTCATTGATGGCGATTACGTACACATCATGCCTGCATCGTCAGGAGGGGCAAAGATGTTGCTTGCTGCTGGGGAAAGAGGGGAAATGCCTGCCGGCACGGCTGGGGATGTCATGGTAGGAGGCAAGAGTACTACCACGGTTCATTTCAGCAATGTAGTTGGGTGTAAGGTTTCGAGGAAGCATCCTAGTCATTTCAAGGTTAGTATCACCCTTGTTTGTTTCAGTCTAAGAGTTGGTACGTGTCTAACTGCTGTGAAGCTGGTCGTTTACAAGTCTACCGAGAGCAAGCGGTACGATTTTGTGACGAGCAGTCCGGAATATGCGGCAGAGATCGTGGCAGAATTGAAGAAGGGAATTTCGCCATATCGTGAGGTTTGAGTGAAAGTGTATGGAGTCGTCAGTCCTGCATGGGAGTGAAGCAAGTTTGTGGTTTGAGATGGGTTCAAATCGCAAGCACTAGCAAAGCGCTCTTTGTGCCAAACACAGTCCTCTGGTACTACTACTAAAGGTAGCAACAGAACGGTCAATCAAGCCAAACTTGCCTGAGACCGCATCCTAAAGGGAGCTTGGTATTAGTGCAGTCATAAATGATTTTCAGAGAACAAGAATGGAGTGTTTGATCGCCGTCGTCTAAGCCTGAGAGGAGATACCACCGACTCACTAAAGATGGAAATCTTCTAGGTCCATCTAGCATACATATACACCCTAGTTGCAGCTCCACGTGACATGTATGCAAGAAGACCAAACTTTAAGTTACTAAATTATACCCTAGGTCCCTTCGACCACCTCCAATGACATTTGGGAGGTGGCGAATTTCCTAGCACCCCCCTACTCGATTATGACCTCGATTATTCATCTAGAAGATTTCCATTTTTTGCAAGTACGTATGGCATGTGAGATGCACCAAGCTGGGTTCGCTTGCTTCAATCCCGCATCCTTGAAGACTGATCTCTGTGTTGCTAGTTCCCCATCAAAATGTATCTGTCCATCGCGTTCTTAGGGGTCCCCTTTCAAATGAAGAGTCTTGTCTCACCAGAGGTGTCGGCTTGTTGGACCAAGGTTGGAAGAGAGACATTTCAGTATCTGTAGCAAGAGCGCTGTAAGGATGACCCGTGGTCATGTCGGTAGATGCTTGAGCTTCAGCCTTTTCGCCGACGCGTTGCCAGATGAGGCGGCCTACCACTTCTGTAATGACAAAATGTTAGGCTCAGTTTTCATCAGAATGTTGGAAACTGTGACATACTTATGATTGCTCTCAACAACTGCGCGACGAGGATAAAAGATAGCACAATTTGAGGAAGTTGGCCAAATGTCATCGGGTTATCCTCAGGCGAGTTGCCCATTTCGTCGGTCATGAGCCTAGATATTGTCTGACGTTAGCTGTGTCTTGAACCTACAGGAGTCTCAATAAGTTGACGCCAATTTACCATCCACTCTTCAAAATCCATGTCCGCTTGTAAAATATACCGTCAATTTGCCGCACGATAACAACCAAAAAATCGACACGAAGAATTCCATGGCCATAAACGGAGCCCCTAAGCACCAGCGAACAGCAGTGACTAGCCAATTGGCTTTCTTTGAGCCGCCCGGAGATAAGGTCAGTCCATTCTCAAAACCGGAGGGAGACTTCTTCCACAAAGATACGTCTCAGACCTTCCGAGCGATGATGATAGAGCTCCAATACCATGATACCGAACAGGATAGAGATAAACAGAACATGGCAGAACGTTGTTATCAAGTAAGACACGAGCAAAAATATCTCGCCGGGGTCCCGGGTATTGTCCCATGGCGGTGTTAGCCCATTTGTATCCAGGAGAAATTCTCCATATCGCGCGAGATTTGTCTCAAAGTCAGGACCAAAAAGCTCAAGAGTACTACCCTCTAAAAGACATATCTGCGGGATCATCATAAAGTTCCGATTGTGGAAGATAATGTTCTTTGCATCCGAAGAAAAGGGTGCTAGACCAAATTGCGATGTTCGGCGGGGAAGGAAATAAAATTGCAACCATACCACGATGGTTGAAACTGTGAGCCGAATGATGCCAAAGAGTTTTGACTGCCAGTACCGTTGGGCTAGAAGGAGGGCTAAGAGGTGGGTTGTTATACCTACCGAGAGAAAGTCGTGAACAACGTTGTAGTGATAAGCCGACATGGAACAGCCTTGTGGACCGATGATGACGCCCAGATATGCCAAGCTGAGAAGGATGATTTGGTCAGAGCAGCCGAAGATTAAAGGCTCTAAAGGAGCGAGGATGTCTTTTTTCTTCTGGGCACTGCTGGTTCGTTCGAAGAGATCATCATGGTCTGGCCGGAGACCAGCCTTTAACCAAAAGTTCGTACACCTGATGTCAAATCGTTAGTGAACTTTATTCCCTTATACACTAGTTCAGGCCCTTGGCCTCAGGAACAGATCAGGACCATGATCTTACCTTTGCCATTCCGCTTTGAGCTCATGTTTACTGGGGAGGGGTTTCCATCTAAACCAGGACAAGTACAGATTGCGAAGGAACACCCAACACCAGCATGCCAATATCTTTGTAACGACGAAGCCGGATTTCAGATAGCGGATGCAGGTGACCCCGACAGCGGTGTAAACTGTCAACAAGAATGAGAATACAATCTGTAAGAAATCAGTTAACCATCGTTTCTAATACCTTAGAAGTTGTTTGTAAACATACCCCAATCCCCGCTAGATCTGGATCCCCTTCGAATTCTCCAAACATAGTCTCACCATAACCAAGGATGCTTATCCCATTCTCAGCCCAGATGATAGTGCAGTTCGGCTGTACTCCATAATCTCGATAACAGGTGTCTAAGCTTGGAAACCAACGTTGGGATCTCAAGTTGGGACTATGTGGACTCCCATCTCGGACTCCCCTTAGGTAGGTAGTCTTTGCGTTCGAAAGAGTGTATGGGGGCAGTGGACAATGTCAATGAGCGAATATGTCCAAAAGCCGATGTGGACGCCAACATGGCAGCCAGGTATGGCGTTTGAAAGATGGATACCACAGACGCGGTAGAGTGTGAGGTGATAACCTGTGAAACATAGGGCTAGATAGTGCTAGACGCGACCTTGAGCTGTAAGATGAATCAACCTATACCCTAGTCATGGGTTCCGATCGAGTTCTTCAATGCCCTGCCAACTCCAGATCATTCCCCGTAGTGGCTGGCGGTTGTGGGTTTCAGACGGTTACACAACGTCGAGGCTGAGAATAAGCTGGGGCCCGTAAACCTCAGCCCTATAGTCACCTAACCAATCACAAGGCTAGCAATGGTTTATCCGATGCAGGTTAACCACAACGGCATTGACCTTGATCAAGGTCGCTACTGTACAGGGCAAGTCTGCTTACTCTGTGAATATGGTTTAAGATTACAGCATTGGTGCAAAGCTACGCTTCCATCAATCCGTCGCGCCGCCAGGCTGCATAAGGACTGGTAAGAGAGACAGAAACTTGATGCCGTGTGCTTCGTTAGCCGCGGCAAGCGTTCTTCGGTTTGTCTAAACACAGTATATATCGCCAGCCCTACTGGTCAATGGCATGCTGTCTTCGCTGCGGTTTTGCTGTGGAAGGTTATATCTTTCGTGTTCTGCAGGAACAATCTCCGCGGCATGCTAGCTGTACCACAGCCACAGGTTGCACAGCTCGATAGTAATCGCTTTCTTCATTGGAAGTATGACAGATCAGCCGCCGTGCTTCATAATCCGGAATTTTGATCACGAGAAGGAAGCCCTCAATAATTGGGCCTACTAACGGCCCTCGACTTGCTTCTATGTGTCGTATCTCGCATCTCTGTTACGACCAACCTTTGTTGTCATGAACTGTTTTCGCTATTTACGCACCTTATTTTCTCAGCCAGTGAGCTCAGCTCCATCTTAGGCATGACGGGCGTTGCCCTGAGGTCGATGTTTCTGGCTGCTCATGTTGATTGAAAGTCCTAAATGACGATGTGGAAGAGACAAGTCGAACGGAGTTACACACGTATGACATCTATATTCCCGCATTTTATCGACCTATGGTAAACTATCAATCCGGCATTCAAGAAGCATTCTACTTCCCACACTCTACACCCTTGCCATCTCCAGCAAAGCGCCATGCACCCTGACCTTCTCACCCACCCTCACAAACTCCTCAAGAAGTTCTCTCACTTTCCTCACGTCCGCTGTTTCCTTCTCATCGCCACCCTCAAACCCATTATACACCTTGACGACAGTAACAGCCCCCAATACAACCTTAGCACACACCGCAAACACATGCTGATCTGCTGTCCACCCCATCGGCCCATCATCCCCATTGTTGTAGGAATGTGCCGTATTAAGGAGTGATTCCAGGCCTTCAATGAGCCAGCTCACATAGCCATGGCCTATCCTGGTCATGGCCCCCGCCGTGCTACCAAAGAGCTGTGACAAGACTGCACACCAGCGCCTAGCCTCGCGAACCTCGTCAACAAACAGGTTCTGCTCTTCGGCAGCAAAGAGAGAGTCGTCGAAGTCGAGTGCTGCACGCAGCTGTTCGCCAGCTGGGACCATCTCCCAGTCAGACGGAGTGTTTTGTGAGCCGGTTAGGCGGCAGATGGCCCTTCTTAGAAGACTGTCATCCTCCTCAGTGGCAATGGGGCTAGAGACGGGGTATTTGCAGGCCAGCCAAGCAGCAATGGCATCAGCTGCGACGGGAGCGCTCATGCCGGTGGGGATGTCGAGTAGTGCTGAGGCGGCGGCGGCAGCTTCGGAGCGGACATCATCGTCGTCGTCGACGAGGGCTGTGTAAAGTGTTGAGAAGAGTGGTAGATATGATTTGGGAGGAACGCTCTGAGAAAATGTGGATGAAGTAAGCGTAAAGAAAGAGCGCAGAGCTTGGGAAACCGCGAAGCGCGTGTCGAAGGGGGGTGGCTATCATTGATTAGTCATCACCATCGAACTAAGTATGGGATAGCAGGAACTCACATCGCGCATATCCAACTCTCCTCCGAGCATGTCTCCCCATGATCTCACTCTTCTGCCGAACTCGTCTTGTCCAATCTCCCCCTTCAGCAGCACAACGGCCATGATTGTCCCACTGGCTTCAACGAACGCTCCCCACAGTGCCGGGTTCAGCTCCCCTGCTCCCAACCCCTTCCAAAGACAATCCAGCTTCTCTGTGCTCGGCACAGCTGCCAACTCACCCTTCTGAACCATCTCGCTCATAGTCTGAGCCAGATTCTCCACAGACAGAGCCCGGATCTCCGGCGCCTGGGGACAAAGTTCACAGATGTCGAGGTACAGTTCGCACAGCGCTGCTCTTACACCCTCGTTATCAGTAGGCCAGACCTCGGGGATGGCGTCGAGAACCTGTGCAGCGGTATTAACATCGCTAGGAAGAAGAGTCTCCAGCAGGGTCTTTCGGAGGAGAGGTAGGTCGTTGGAAAAGGCGGATGTGTGTAAGGTGTGCAGGGCGGCTTGGGCCTGGAAGAGGGCTGATTCCGTGGCTGAAGATGGGCGGAGCTTGGACGGAGGAGCGGGGGATAGGAAGCCAAGACGGGCGAGAAGGTTGAGGATTTCGAGATGGGCGGAGTACAAGTCAGGAGAAGGGGGGAACGAGGGGGCGTAGGTGTTGAGGAGGGTTAGGAAGTGGGTTATGGAGTTCGAGTCTAGGAAAACATTAGCCTTGTAGTCATCACAGATCTGTAACCAGGACGTACCATTTTTCAACTCCACGCCCACATCCTTCTTTCTCTCAATAACAAACCTTGCGGTGAGGAGTGTTCCATGCAACCGATTCGTGTTCCTCTTCGCCTCTCCAAACAACCGCTCAATCTCCCCAACCCAGTCACCCTGTAGCATAAATGAGCATAGCGTCCTTGCCGCAATCTCACGAACATGCCACAGCTTGCTGCCAAGATACCCTTCGACACAGCGCTTTAGTTCATCGCGAAGATCTTCTGGGGGCCCAGCACGACGGATGATGTCGAGAACGGGGAAGACGGCCTCGGCTGCACCGGAGGATGACGAGGACTGAGAGTCCAGGCTGGTATCGGCCGACCGAAGAAGGTTGAGCATGACGACCGGCAGGGTCGGGTACTTGGTGTAAGAGATGCGGACAGAAGTGCCGTCCCAGCCAGACTCGATGGTAGCCTTGCTTTCACCGGTGCCCAGCAGACAGTCAATCAAGCTGCGAAGGAGGAGTAGGCCGCAGTTGCGGATGGCCCAGCTATTACAAGTCAGCTCAGCCCCAAGTCAAATGACAACTCCTGAAAGAGAACCTACACTTCAGACTTCAAACTCGTCGCCGCCAAATGCAACGTCCTCGCAAGATACCCCTCAGCCCGCTTGCTGAGCAGCGATGATCTGAAGATATCGCGCAGCGAGTTCAGCGCGTGCACCTGTGGCAGGTTGGACCCGTCGGTCTCAACTATACGCACAGGCTTGCGGGCAATGTCCTCCAGCGTGCCAAACACCTCGTCAAAAGAGGGAGACGAAGAGTTTGCTGCCAAGATACCGCCGATAAGGGAGGGGATACCAGCCGAGCGGCGGGTGGTCGAGGCTTGGGTTTTGATGCAGGTGAGAGCGCCCTGGTACCACTGCCTGAGCAGATCATGTGACTCGGGGAAAACACTCTTCAGGTTTTGCGTCAGCTGGCAACACGTAGTGAAGGTGTATGACACCGTCGAGAAGGCACCGCGATGCCTCAGGCTGGCCAGCTGCTCAAACGCCAGGAAGCCAGTCTCGCGGAAGACTTCCAACGGTGGGAAAGGCACGCCGGGCTTGTTAGGGAGCCTCAAAGTGCCAATCAAGAGACGAAGGAGGTTACTGTTCCCCTTAGCATGCTAAGTCGTATGTTGACTAATGGTCTGATAGAGCTTACCTGGACTCGTGCACAGCACGGAAGCTGAAGCTCAACAAGTCCTTTGTATCTAGCCCCTCGATATCCTCCATCTCTTCGGGAAGATGGCCCTCGGGCGAGTCATCGCACAGGACGTGCTTGACCATACGCCAGATGCGCTGAGCGTAGCTGAGGATACGGCGCTGTTGCTGGCAGAGGGTTTCGAGCTGGGCGTTGGGGTAAGTTTCTTTCGAGAGGACTTGCCAGACATAGCTGGAAGAGTTAGTACCTAATTGCGGTGGATAGAAGAAGATAGTTGAAAATCATACCTGGCTGCGGCAAAGTCAGCGTGAACCGGGCTTTCGATGGCAGCATGTCCAAGATTCTTCTCAGCTTTGTCGACCTTTTGCCCAATCCTGTCGAGAATCTCCTTCAACAGGGCAATTCTCTCCTTCTGAGTCCCCAGCCAGCTGCACAAGAGCCCCTGGGATCTGGCAGCACCATCGCCGTGATCAGCGCGTCCAGTCCGATCAGCCAGCTCCCTCGCCCGACTGACCACCTCACGTAGCAAGCCACACATATCCGGTCCTTCGGCAACACCATACTCGCTGGGCGGCAGCAGGCCCAATGTTGTGGCCGCTCCCTCTCGAACATCATCAAATGGATCCCAAAACAGATCCATTAACACGCGAATCCACGTCTGATCCTTATAAATGGCCTTCGCAATATCTGAATCAATCGTGTCATCCGTTGCTCCAGCATGTTTCCCCACACGCAGCAGCAACAATGTCGCCCTGACACCAGTGATATGCCTCTGATACGACGCCGTAGACAGTAACTCCCCTTTCAGAAATTCCAAATACCAGCACAAAAACTCCTCATGCCTGTCCAGCACCTCCTTCGCATCCCGCAAGTCTTTCAGTGCTACCTCGGGACCAAACTTCTTTGCCATGGTAGTCCCCGTCGGCCGCGGAGAGGCAAGGCTCCTCTGAGCAACAGTAATGATATTCTTCAGCCGCTTGATCAGGTTCTTCGTGAGACCGAGGACTTCATTGCGGACCTTGGCGTCGTAGTCGGCATGGAAGGTGGCGAGATGCTTGTGGAGGAGGGAGATGGCTGTCGGGGAGAAGGGTTTGGTGGTTGCTTGGGAGGAAACCAGCAGGGCAAAGGCAGAAGAACGGACTGGGATGGAGGGATGTGAGAGGAGGGCGTCGAGGGTCGAGGCTGAAAGAAGGAAGGTTTTTGAGGGTGTTTCGGAGGGGGAAGGGGTGTCGCTTGGTTCCTCAACGAGACCGTGTTTCTTGCCCACTTCGAGGGCTGCCAGCTGGAGAAGGAGACCCTGGTCTGACACCTCCTGGTCAATGGAGCTCAGGGTTGAGTTGGTGCTGAAAACCTCGAGGAGTTTCAACGACTCCTCACGGCCAGATTTGAAGATGGGCGTCAGCACATACACCTTGATATCTTCAAGCACCTCCGGCCGTTGCACCAGCGCATCGCGCAACCACTCCTGCCACACCTCCAAAGTAAAGCCCTTCAGCTCAGCCGGAGCATCAGCATCCTGCGAAGCCTTGTAAAGCCCCTTGAACACATGCACAAGGCACTTGCCTGCCAGGGGGCACACATACGTGAGCTCCATCCACGAAAATAGATGGAACGCCCACGCCCTCCACACCTCCAGGCTTGACAGTCCCTCCACAGCTGGATCGACCTCCCTGAACTTCTCATACACCTCGTTCAACCCAACAACTCTCTTATTTAAGAACTGATCCAAACACTGCAACCCCGACTTGGTCAATATCCTGGCCGACTTCTTTGCCACAATTGCGGCCAATGTACGGAGTACATGCTCCTTGATCTTCCGTCCTGTCTCGGGGTCAGGATTCCCCTTGATGCAGTCCGCCAAGACATCAAGGGTCTGCTTCAGTGCGCGATGGGCATCAGCCTCGTACCACTCGAGGTAGAATGCGAAAAGCTCGATGGCAACATCCTCGCTGAAGGCCCAGCGGCGGACAGCTTGGTCGGAGGACTTGCCGCAGAGCTGGACGAAGCTGCATAGTTT
>JAAFKN010000403.1:0-13848 GCA_011800035.1 Thermochaetoides dissita | reverse complement strand
GGGTCGGACGGCGGGAGCGGATTGCATTGATTCTCTTCTCTCTCTCTTCTCTGCGTTTGCTTTGCTGAATCTGTTCAGGGTAGGTAATTGTAAGCAAACAAGCTTGGAATTTGCGTATTTTGGGATGCGTTGGGACCGAGCAGATTGGTTAAGAGAGAGGTAGGGTAGCTGTGGGCGTATTGACCCTGGATGGATGGGATTAAGAGGGGTTGAGTTGTAAGCATCGCTTTAGTATATTTCTCGATGAGAAGCAGGCAGACGTTAGCAGAGAGTTATGCCCTCTGTCAAGACCCCAGCAATGAGGGCATGGACTAAGTGCAAGAAAAGACGTCAATGAGCATGGATGAAGGAGTACTTGCAAGCTCGAGGAGACTGCAGGTGATATCTTCATACAAAGCATTCCATGTTTGCTAAGTTGTCCTTGCATCATCGCCCCGAATGGCCACATATCCATGCATTTAAACAACTCGAGCCCAACTACTGGGACATCAAAGTGTGATACCCTCGCTTCCCATAACGTTCAGAATCCCGATTGGATCCAGGCACTTCCAATAGTGACGTGTCTTGGTTCGTGGACTGCCCAAGTAGTCATCAACTCAACATACAACGGACTAAGGGAATTGCCCAGTAGTTGTCCGTTTTTTTTTTTTTTTTTTGCGTAATCACCGCCGCCGCGATGAAGCTAAATAGTTGGCAACAAGAGCATCCAACTGCTGAGGATCTTGACCCAAGACGCGGAGTTCTTTGATGACGTTCTTGAGCGTGTAACGGTTAGTATTGGCAAAGAAGAAAAAATCTGATATCCATGTAATGGAAGATACATACAGCCAAAGCCTCCGGATTGACGCCGTTCTCGATCATGGAGATGCAGATGGAAAGAGTGCGCCGGTCCAGGTGACAGTTCTGTTTGTGAGATGCGCCTCGTGTCAGCTGCTGTCGCTGTGCTTTACCTTTCAAAAGACACAACGGTTAAGACGCACCAGAATGGTGGCAATCTCATGCAGGATATCGACCGCCTGCTGAGCGGCAGCCTGTTTTTCTGCCCGCTCGCTAGGCGGCATCTTAGGCAGGCATGGGAGATGTGTTATTTGAGGGTTGTTTGGAAGGGATGAGGTGAAGGTGAAGATGGGTGCTTGTTCGAGGTGAGTGGGTAAGTCGTGGGTGCGCGTCCCGAGCGCAGCGTGGAGCGCGTTTAATTGGCGGGGCTCGAACAACAGTCAGCCCAGTCTCTACTCTCTCACCCCAGGATAGGTAGGCTGAAGGAATGATTGACTGAGAAAAACGGAACGTTGGAACCTGATCTAAAAACTTGGCAATGAATTGAATCAAACAAATTATCGAGATGATGATGTACACCTTTTTGGCACTTATACGCCAAACGCCGTGGTAATGCCGCCCCAGAAACCCGTATCCCAAACCTGCCCTCCTAGCCCAAACAGCAGTCGTAACATCATGTCTGGTACAGAATAGATATAACACATATCGCCTAAAGTTGTCTTCATGCCCTCATAGCCTCAACAAATAGCTCCCTCATCCCCTTCAGCAGTACAACCAACTCCCTCGTCTCATTCACCCTTTCCAGCACCTTCTCAACCTTCTCCCTCTCCAGCTTCGGCCTGCAGTGCTTCACATCATAATCCCGACCGCTCATGCACAGCTCAAACCAAGCCTCGCGATCCCAATCGCGTTCATCAATATGCGTGTAAACAAACTTCAGCTTGTCCGGCGCGCCAGCACCCTCGATGCGCAGACACAGGTTCGTTACCCAGAAATCAAGCTCGGGCACGTTGTAGCGGGCTTGTTCCTCCAGCCGAGCGGCGTGGGCCCGTTGCGCGGCAAGTCGCGCGTCAATCTCGCGTTGCGCTGCGGCGATCTGCTCCTTCAGCGCGTCGCGCTGGGCTAGTTGTCTGTCGTGCTGTTGCGTGAGCTGCTCGATTGCTTGCTGCATCTCGCGCGTCTCGGCGGCTTCTTTGGCGATGGTTTGTTGGTAGGTGTTTGTCTTGAGCTGGATGATTTCGATGTCCTTTTTCTTCATGCGCTGGTCCTCTGTGGGAAGGGGTCAGCTAGCTCTTGATTCCCCCAGGCAGAGCAGCATCTTGCGTACCCTGGAGCTCAGCAATGTTCATGCGGAACTCGTTTCTCTCCTCCAACACGCGCTTGCGCCCCTGCTCGATGAAAGCGTCGAACTTGGCTGTGAAGCGGGCCATGCGCTCGCGCAGCTCGTCGAAGCCGAAGTTGACTTTGGGGAGCGTGTCGGCAAGCGACTGGCTGCCCAGCGGAGGGCGGCTGGTCGACATTGACGGCTCGAACGATGACATATTCATCTTCACGGCTTTCTATCGTTGGATTTCGTAGCGAAGCTGATTTCAGCGCAGCGACGATGAGGTTGGTCGGCGATGGCGGGGTGACTGGCGAAATTGATGATCGCAATGGATTGTTTATCCACTTTCCATCTTCAGCAGTTTCCCAGGGAATCGTGCCAAGACCAGCCAAATGGCCGGGGTGGGTGTTGCATGTGATTGGCTGGTGAGCTGCCAGAGCCATAAAAAGGTTGGATGGACTTTTATCAAAGTCTTGGCCTGTGCAGCTTTCATCCCGCCCTCAAACTTAACTTTCGTCAACAAACGGCCAGTCTTTTATCGACTTAACGACCAATTGCCCGAGCACACTTTCGTCTCATTTTCAAGCGGCCTTTTATCTGGTCTCACTGACCGACCTGCTCCATTTCATCCGAAGTTTTCAATGCTGCGCGCCCTCTCACCGCAGCAACCGATTACGACCGACTTCTTCGTCCTCGATCCCATCTGAAGAATCTTGAACCGACTCCAATCTGCCCGCTCAGAGCAGGGAGAATGATCTTGATCGCATCTCACCTTCGGCCTCCTACGAGCAAAGCAGATCCAAATGGATGATAGGCGCCATGTCGTCCCGGCTGCTAGCCGCGCTAAGGCTCGCCGCCTGCGCCCGGACGGCATTCTGGGCCGTTTGACTTACACTCCAGTTGCTCCAGGCGAGGAGGGAATTGGAGAGATGCGCCGAAACCGCGCTCGCGACGATGTTCCTCACTTCAGACAGGTCACACCCTTCACCCTATGGTGTGCCCCCGCCGCCAGCTCGGCTCCCCAACCCGGTGACCTCAGACCATGGGAAATGGTGAGGAGTCAGAGCAACTTCCTCCTGGAGAACTTTCCCGAGGCCGCGATCATTGATGACAATGTTGAATCGATACTCCTGCATGAGATCGCCGCCTCGCAACCTCATATGAAGAGACAGACACCCCCATCATACTCACCCTCTATGTTGGCTGTCGGCGAGATCACCGATCTGAGGAACCCTGACCCGCCGACCAAGGGCCATCCGGTGCTGGCCGCCGCGTCCGGTATCGCAGGCAACGTCTTGCGCTTAATCAGCCTGGCTCGCGAGGAATGTACCTGGACCGACCCGGACATCAAGGTTCGCCAGTATGCGCCGCACCCACAAATCGAGGGCGTATGGAGCCAGAGCGAGGTTCCGATCACTCTGATCCGTTTTCTTGTCGACCTGAAAAAGGGTGACCCAATACGTTGGCTGATTGTCCAGAATGGCAACTCGACGACCGTCTACGAACCGGAGCTTCGCAGCATCCCCATTGCGACAGGTTACGGTTCGTCAGTTACGCAGATCTTCGCCAACCCTCTGTTTACCATTCCTTCCGATGCTACTGGCGGAGCCATGCACTGCGACGCCTGTGTCACGCGAGATCCAGAGACGGATGCGCCCATACTTGCTCTCATCGACCAACTCGGCCACTGGAGCATCTTCGAGATTAAAGGTCGACGAAGCGCGAGGCCGAGAATCCTGACTCCGGTTTCCATTATGCGTGGAAATTGCGTTATGGGATCTATTTCGAAGCACCCTGCCACGCGCATCCCTAACGACCCGGTACCCCACAGAGTCTTATTCATGTCTGTGAAAGTGAGGAATAGGGGCGACTCCAAAGCTCTAAGGAAAGCGAAGTCCGAGAAGTCGGAGGAATCTGCGTCTGAGGAGAAACACAGACAGCTGGTCCTTTTGCTCTGCAACCCACAAGCCCTCAGTCTGTTTAACACTGCCACAGGCAGGTTTCTTATTGCTTCTCATGTGGTGCTTGCCAAGGGCACCCAACGTATCCTCGCCGTGGAGCCTTCCAAGATCGATCCTTCGCAGGCCTTCATTCTCACTACCACATCTGTCTTGTGGGTGGCGGTGAAGGACAGCAAAAAGCAGGGCCTGACTCTGGAGGTTCTTGTGTCATGCGCCCACCAGAAGGATACCAACGACCCCACTCTGCGGCTCGACGTCTCGCCAGCGGCATACTTGGGTGGCATGAAAGCCTGTTTTGTCTGCGTCAGGTCTGCCAGAGAGAGCGAGGTGACGGTATTCTGGTTCATCTATCCGCAGTTAGGCCTTCCCGCTCGCTACCACCGCAGTGTGGTTCAACTTCGCGGCCCGCCTGGTGCAGTCTGGGTGCACATCCATCCGTTAGGGCGTCGAGTGGGATTAGAGGAGCCTGCGTCGGAGACCGGCCTCGTGCTTCGCAGAGCCCAGTTGAGGTTCTTCCAGATCTTGACGCTGGGGCGCGACCTTGACATCCATAGTACGCTGTGTGCCTGGTCGGGCGATGCCGGTGTTTCGGTCCCCCCTCCTGATCACAAGGAGATATTGGACGATAGCGGTACCCATCGTCACAAGTTGTTGCAAACCCTGACGAGCGCGTTTGTGGTGCCGGATGGCTTTGATGAGCGGCTTGTTTTTCAGCAGAAGAAGAAGGAGGTTCAGGTTCCTCCGTCACAACAGAACAAGGCGGTCGAGAGGCAGTCTCGAGTCGACCTGAGTTTCGTTGCAGAGCGTTTGCTGTCTACACGATCGAGGGATGAAGCGATGTACGAAGACCAAATTATGGCCGAGGAGGTGGATTTCAGCTTCATAAGCGAAGTGATTCAGCGAGGAAGCGAAGAAGGCTACATGCCACGTCAATCATTGTGTGTGCTCCTTAACCCATTGATTCTACGACAACCCTGCTGACACTTTTAATTCAGGCTCGACTTGGCAGTGTCTCATCATCCGTGGAACCTTTTCCCGTTAGCCTGCGAATGGGATGTTCAACGCGAGGCTTTTCAGCGTCGTACTGGTGAGCGACATTTCGTCCCTGAAGCTCGGCCTCCGATCATCCACTTCGGTCCAGATGATTTGTTGGAAAGGCTTCAGGAGATGTTCCCCGAGTCTTCGGGCAGCGGACAGTCTGCTACCCGGGAAAAGGTTTTGCAGGACATGGCCGCCGAATTGTACTTCGCAAGCATCGGTATCTCGGCCGTGCCAGAGGAATGGACCGCTCCGCCTGGCAAGCTGCTCAGTTCGCAACCATTTCCTAGTTCGCCGACACTACTGTCTTCGCAGCCTGGCCTCTTCAGTCCGACCAAAACCAGTTCGTCATGGAAGGGTAAAGGCAAGGCTACTCCTGACGACTCAATGGAAGAACAGCCACAGGGAGACACCGTGGTTCTTCGGCTGCGCAAATATGCGACCATCAACACATCCGACACTGCCAACGGGGAGCTAGAACTCAATCTCTCCCGTTGGGACCTTGGCGTGGACCCAGACAAAATTACATGGCGGCCTGGTCAAGATCTGGAGGCGGAGGCTGCACTGGAGAGGCGTATCTCAAAGCGCGAAGCTCGTCGCAGGAAGGCAGAGCGCCTGTCGCAAGCCATTCTGGGTCGGGACTCGTTTGGAGGGAGACTGTCAACCTCCTCACAGATACTCCCATCAAGCCAGCAGCCCATGATTGTGCCAACGAGTCAACCATCAATAGTCTCATCGCAGCGGCTGCCGCCTTGGGGAGACATGGCAGCAGCCTCGCAGCCTGTCCTCGGGGCATATGGTTCACCCATTAGGATGCGGGCTGGGTCACCCCTGAGGAAGGAGTACCGCCCTCCAAGGGATTCGTTGGGCTCAGAGTTCAGATCGCAATCTCAGTCACAGTCGCAGTCGCAAGACACGCCATCGCAACAGGTGCGATCGCAAGTGTTACCAGGGATTTTCGGAGGTCGGAGGCAATCATCGCCGTTTAAGAGAGTTGTGTCGCCGCTTAGGAGGCCGCATCTTCCTCCGTCGCCGCTGAAGAAGCCGAAGAGAAAGAGTGATGTTCGGTTGAGCGGGTTCCGATGAGAGTTCAGGGGGGATAGGGGGTCATCGGGGTTCTGGGCACGTGTGATGGGGTAACATGATAACAGTGACGGTATAGTCATTAGTTGTAGTGGACACGAATTTTGAGATTAAAAGATCGGTCGAACTTCTTTGTCTGAATGCCAGGTAATTTTGACATATGGGTGGTTTGTCAAAAAGAAAAAGAAACTGCCATGTGTTTGTGTGGTGGTGTGCCTGAGATGTTCCATCGAAATCGATTGTGGGACGTCTCCTCAAGTTCTCAGGCTTGTCCGCTCCGGATGACTGCACATCGGATGAACCTCTCGCTCACTTTACGCCTTAAATAACCGTCATATTCCATGCATCTCACCCTTGACACCACCGTCGTCAACGACCCTTAAAAGAAGAAATGCATTGAAAACATCCTCACCTCAAGCATTCAAACACAAGCCCCTGCAACCAATCAAACCAATCACCTACCGCTCTTCGCCAAAAGAAAATGTCCCACCACTGCCACGACGAGCATACCCACACCTGCGGCGGGGATGGCCACGACCATCATGAACATGACCACTCCGACGACATTACTCCCGCGCTGCAGTTCTCACTGTACCAGCACATCGATTTCGACCAGATTGTTACATTAAACGAGTCAGTGCACGGCTCCGGCAAGGCAGTCGTCAAAAAGACATGGGCCGAGCGCATGAACCCGGAGCCCGAGGTCGCCAGCGATGCAGATGAGGAGTTGATTATTAATGTGCCGTATGTGCACCCCTTCTGTGTTGAGTTTGGTTGGGAGATGGAGTTTTTGAGAAATTGTGATGAGACTGGTCAAGGGGCGATGGAAATGAAGTAATTGAGGCAGGGGGATATCTGACATCGAGCAGGTTCACCGGCCAAGTCAAGCTGCACTCCATCCTGCTGCGGACAAGCGACTCGGAGTCGGCACCCAAAACGCTCAAGGTCATCATCAACCGCGATGATGTCGACTTCGCTTTTGCGAGCGAGACCGACGGAACTCAGACCTTTGAGCTGGCCCGCACGAATGAGGTTCAGGAGCTGCCAGTGGTATGTCCTACTTCTTCTTTCCCCATCTCTCCATCCTTCCATCCTATTTACATCGTATGAATATGATCCTAATTATCCATCCAGCGCCGAGCGCGCTTCAACGCCGTCCGACGCGTCGCGCTCTTCTTCCCAGAAAACTTTGGTGATGGCGATGAGGACACCACACGCATCAGCTACATTGGTTTCAAAGGCGAGTGGATGCAGCTCGGTCGTGCGCCGACCAATATCATCTACGAGGCGGCTGCCAACCCGGGGGATCACAAGATCAAGGGGACGGAGGTCAATCAGATGGGGCATAGCATTGGGGGTAGGGGCCCGGGTGTTTAAGATCGGGTGAGTCAAAACTTTAGATGAGGGTTAGGTTGTTTGTGATGTTGGGCTTGGTCTGCATGGATGAATGCATGGGCGGACAGCCTTTTTGGCGAAGATTTGGTGGATGAGGAACTTGTGCTTTGTGTGTGTGTTTTTTTTGTGCTAGGATTCGAGGGAAAACAGTACAGTCACATGAAGTCCTCCTCCCAGTTTTCGTCCCGGTCTTGGTTACTGGACCCAGCCATGTTCTCCTCCGTGAAGAGGTCATCATAGGCGTGCTCTTTCTGCCACTTGAGCTGGGCGCGCTCCCTGGCGATGCGCTGCTCTTCCTTTTTCTGTATACGAGTTATTAGCTGTCATAGCTCTGATAATGGAAGAGTTACATACCCTTTCAAGTTGTGCAGCACGGTCCTTCTTGCGCAACTCGCGCAAGTGGTCATCCTTTTCCTGCTTCAGGTCTGGGAACTTCTCGACCTTGGTCTTGTTGAGCCGGTTGATGATGGGATTCTCGCGTGTTGGGACGAGTATCCTCTTGACCTGGAAGCTGTTAGACTTGAAGCCCAAGACAGAGGGACAAAAGTCCCAGTACCTTCTTCGGGTCCTTGAAGCCGACCTGGCCCACATCCATGCTGCCATCCTTTCTCAGGTTGGACCATGGTGTGTAAATGACGGTAATGTTGTCCTTCTTGTTGCCTGCATGCATGTCAACACTGAACATCTTAGCAGCTAGGTCCAAGTCAAGTACCTTCAATCGAGTTGGCCTTGGTCAGCTGGGCCAGGTCGTTGAGCAGCTCTTGCGGCAGGTTGTCCCATGACTGGCCCTCCTGTAACCTGAGGTAGATGTGGGCACTTGAGAGCTTGTCGACGTGGAACTGTAATGAATGACATGTAAGCCGGGTTCATAGGATGTATAAGTGGTGCGGGATGGCGGGCAGGTGTAAACTCTTGGCTGGCAGGTGAGAATGGGGCTTGGGATAGGGTTCGGTGAACATACCCTGCAAGATGTCAGTTAAGACCCCGAGATGTGAACAGAAGTCCTTACCAGACATCCTCCTCCCAGCCATACTTGATCAAGTCCTCATCTATAGAGCAACCAGGTTAGATTGACTCGTTTCATAGCTATCCCGCAGCTCACTCACTCTCAAACTTGTCCTTGCCCACATAGATGAAGGCAGGGGGGTCAACCACGTTGGAGGTGAAGTAGTAGACCATCTTGAAAATGTGGAAAACAATGTGGTTTTATGCAGGGCGTCAGTACCAAAAGATACACAGGCTCTTGAGTTGGCACTTTGTGTTTGCTTATTGCTAGGTAAGCAGGCTGCAGCCCTGGGCCGAGATGTGTCAAGGAGCGCTACAGGTGTGGAGGGCAGCTTTCCAGGGTTAGGGGTTGGATAGGTCAGCCTCATCGATGCCCCACCGAGAAATCCCAGACCCCAGCACAGGCAACATCAGCGAATGGTGAGAAGGTCTCGCGGCCTCAAATTTCTGCGGCCATTGACCCGACGACATCCTTAACGACAACGACGACAGCGCGCCCCCGCCGTCGACGACGCCGACCCGTCTTCACTCCTATCGTCGCGATTAATCAATGTGAGGGGCGCCAACTGATTCGACCTTTGGACGGGTGTACACTCGAGTCAACGAAAAGCATCGAACCCCGCGGCACAAAACCGTCGACGACGATAGCCGAGTCAATCCGGATACAAACCTCTTTAAAGCCCCCGCCGACACAATGGTTCCCCGGCTGCCAGCTCGCTGCTGGCGGCAGCTCTCCTCGCCGGTGACCAATGTGCCCACCCTCCGACCCTCCGCCGCCCTCGTCCTGGCCCGGCCAGCGCCGACCTCCCTCCTCACAAACCAGGCTGTTCGGGCGCTCACAACGACAACCGCCCTCTCGAAGCGCGAGGGCTGGAGCACGCTCGCCCGGCGCTACAAGCCGACCCGCTTCAACCAAGTGACTGCCGGCCTGCCGGCCCCGACGACGGGCCCCGCGGCCGCGCTCAAGCGCAAGCACTTCCCCCTGCGGACGGGCGTGCTCGCGGTCAAGAAGGGCATGACGGTGTTCATGGGTCGGACGGGTGCGCGGATTCCGTGTACCGTGCTGCAGATGGACCGGGTACAGGTGGTGTTCAACAAGACGCGCGACAAGCATGGGTACTGGGCCGTGCAGGTCGGCCTGGGCGAGAAGAACCCGGCTAACGTCACGCGCCCGCTGCTTGGTTACTATGAGGCGAAGGGCATCCCGCCCAAGGAGTACCTGGCTGAGTTCCGAGTCAAGGACGAGAGCGGTTTGCTGCCTATTGGTGTGCAGCTCATGCCAGACTGGTTCTATGTCGGTCAGCGGGTTGATTGCCGGTCATACTCCAAGGGCCAGGGCTTTGCCGGTGGTATGAAGCGCCACGGGTTCTCCGGTCAGGAGGCCAGTCACGGTAACTCGCTGAACCACAGAACCCTTGGTTCGGTTGGTGCGTCGCAGGGTGCCGGTTCCAGAGTGCTGCCCGGCAAGAAGATGCCCGGGCGGATGGGCAACCAGCGCGTGACGGTGCAGAACCTGCCTATTCTGATGGTCGACAATGATCTGGGCATCATCGTGGTGAAGGGTTGCGTGGCGGGCAAGAAGGGCTCGATCGTGCGCATTTCGGACGCCATCAAGAAGCCGCCACCGCCGAAGGAGTGGATTGAGAAGACTCGCAAGCAGCTGGAGGAGCGCTTCCCGCATGCCGAGGAGGCCCTTGAGGCTGCTCGCAAGCGCCATCTGGAGCTCAAGGCTGCTCGTCAGGAGAGGAGGATAGCTGAGCTGCTTCAGGAGGGCATGAGCAGCCCCAACGAGGCGCACGCCTTGATCATCGACAGGATTGAGGCTGAGGATGCGGCTCGGGATCAGGAGTGGCAGGCTTATTCTGAGCAAGTTGCGGCTATCGCAGAGCAGGAGGTAGCGAAGGCCCGAGTTAAGGCTCAGCCCGAGGGCCAGCGTCAACTTGCTTAAACTTGGGCGGGTAGATGGGAAGGAGATGGGGTGGTATCTGTGTTTCTAGCCATCGTGCTGTTTCCCTCTTGTATCATACAATACCTAGATATAAATGTACAAGTAACGCCGCGGTTCTTTTTCCCCAATTGCGCCCACATCATCATACCTTTGGCTTCTGCCTGAAGCCCCTAGTCGTCTGCTTCTCTTCCTCCTCATCCGCATCCAGCTCGAACGTCCCACCGGAAATAATCGTCCTGAACGGATCACCATCCTCCAACAAATCAATCACCTGCCCATCCTCCGTCTGCAGACTCCATTCCGTCGTCTCAAACAAGCCGCGCGGCGTCGGCCGCTGGCTGGCGAAGCGCATGACGCCACGGGCCTTGGTGCCGCGCACGCGGAAGCTGATGTCGATGCGCCCGCGCACCTGGTTCATCTCGCCCGAGATCCACGGGATCTGCTGGTCGAAGTAGATGTTGTCGCCCAACACCGCGCGCGCCTTCTCGTTGGTGCGCAGCGCGTAAAGCGTCGCTCCCACCACGGGCGACGAGTATTTCTGGTAGTTGAAGATGGCGACGGAGGCTGCCGCGATGGCGAGCAGGAACCAGGGGAGGGTTTTGGCCCAACGGTTGCCTTCAATGGCTTGGGGGGGAAGTTAGTGCGCAGTGGTAGGTAGGTTGGATGTAAGGCTAGGGCGACGTACCTGGCAGCTCCCGGTCGGGCCGCCTCTCGAGTAGGACAGCTCCAGGCTTCGGAGGCGGTGTTAGGAAGCGCCGTTGCTGGCGCGGAGGGTATTCCCGGTTTTGGCTCTTCTGGAGCTCAGTGAGAACTGATTTGGTTGCCGGCGCCGGGGAGGTCGCTATCCTCCTCCGCAGCAGGGCTGCTACTGCAGATGCTGCTGGGGCGCCCGCCCTCTGCTGGGCTAGCCTTGACAGCATGGCGCGGGGAGATATGGGCTGGGTTTGGAGATCAGGGTGATGAAGCTGGTGGTGATGGTGAGCAGCCCACTTCTCGAATGTCTCTCGCTTCGGTTGAACGGTGCATACGATAAGATATAAAAATGCAATTGGAGGGTAAGATATAACTTCAATAACTTCATGTCAGTCTTGGCAACAGTCCGGTGGGCTGAGTAGCCCCTTTTCTCGGTGTGAACCCTCAACCCCATCGTTCTTTGTTGACATCAATCAGACTCTGGATCTCTGATCCATAGCTTCAGCTACAAATGCGGGTGTAATGCTGTCATATCATCCCATCGGTGTTTCTGGAATTGCTCCAGAGTTGACCCCTCTTGTGCGCTGGCATTGTCGACTGCATCGCCAGGCTGTTGTCCTGTTGTACAACCTCCGACGCGATATCTGGTCTCCGATTTATTAATCCGTCTATTTTTGCTTCATCGGACAGTAGATGAGGCTCGAATACTTGTCAGCCGCTGATGGTTGGTTACGGGTGGCTGTTCGTTCGAGCTGAGTCAGATCCGCCCAGTTGGTGTTCAGGGTTGGATAGCAGCAAGTGATGTGAAGATTCCATTCGTCTAGACTAATGTGTTAGACCATGCTTACTGCTGCCTACTGCATCCAGTTCTCTTTCTTAACTATTCTCGCACTTCACCAGTTGTCCTAGACAAGCAAAAATGGAAATGGTTCGGCTCAGCCAGGGCTGCGCCAAAAGAACATGGAGTGAATTCGCACATGTCGTCCGAGATGCATGTTTTAAGAACTGCGTTCCGATCAAGACTGGACTGTCAATATATATACTAAAAAACATGTGTCAAGCTACACAGCTCCAGTGGCTCGAGGATGGAACCGACGGCATTCCTCGAATATCTCCGAGTTCAGCAGCTTGAGGAGATATTTTTGTCTTGATGCTCGGCTCATAGTTTCGAGAAAATCTGTCAAGACGACTATCTTCGGAATTTTGGCCCTCATTACTTTGTTGCGCAAGGCCACTATATCAGGACGGTTGGGCCTCTCAACACTTCGAGCAACGGAGACATTCAAGCTCCTCTAAGCTACTCAGACACTCCCCTGTCTCTTAGCCAAGATGTCATCTACAACCTCCAGCTCCCGCGCCCTTCTCCCATGGATCTCCCTCACGACCTTCCTCCTCGCCGCGGACGCTATCGTCTCGCTGGCGCTCGTCTCTTCCATGGTTGCCTTCCTGCACGGCTTCGGACGCGGTCCATTCCGTGTCGTTGCCCCTGACGACGACGGCTCCGGTTCTAAAACCTTCCTCTTTTCCGGCGAGCCAGCCCATCTCGTGACAAACACAGGCCATGTTACCAACGGAGCTGGCGGGACTGCCCTGGTGCTGGTTGGATTTGGAGGACTGATTATTTTGATTGTAGAGTGGAGGTCTAGGGGGAGGGATAAGGTCCATTTCCCCTCTTCTACTTTCAGGACATACCAAGCGACTAACTCCTGCAACAGCTTTACCTTTTCTCCTCCGTCATCTACTACCTCTGGTACCTGATCGCCCTTCTCAGCCTGCTCCTGACCCTCGCGGCCTTGATCTACGCCTACGCCGAAACACGACTGACCTCATCCGGTCACGGCGGTCACCAGCCAGTCATTGACCTCCTAATTGCATACGAACACCAATACCCCCAAAAGTACCCTGATAGAAAATGGACCCCTGAGACATGGTTCACGGCGCTGTTGAGGGATGTGCCCCTTGGGGGAGAGCTGCCGATCATGGAACACACGAAGCGAGTGATCCGGCAGCAGCTGAGGTTGATGAGGGCGTGGCGTTGGAATCTGATTACGTTGTTTGTGTTGGGGTTTATTTTGGTGGTTCTTCTTGCTGCGGACATACTCAGGGGAAGAAGTGAAGTGGTGCGTTTGAAACAACGAAGGGGTAAAATGTTACAACAAAACAGCTGTTGATAATGATTCTGTATGGTTCGGACAGGCATCTGGCATGAAGATTGTACATATTCTCAGCATGGTCAGGAGTTAGGGTCGAATCTTGTGGCTTATATCCCAGGCAGAGCGACACTTTAATATTGTGAACCAGCTGCTTATCTAATATTTGATAGCTCAATATCAATGCATTAAACCACCACAATGCCTACGCCAAGCCCCCCCTTGCGTGAACAACAACGTCATCGCTCCATGCAAACTGCGCCCAGCGGCTCCGTCAACTCTTCCGTCGACAGAACCTGAACAACGGACACAGCTTCAAGCACCCACGTTAACTTCATCATGACTACCCGTCTGCGCCGGCCTTTTCACTACAGCGACGACAACGATGATGACGACTCGTCCATACCCTCTATTCTCGACGAGCAAGGTACAAAACAATCCTACCCCTCCCCCCACCTCTCCTAACCTTCTGCT
>JAAFKN010000402.1:0-13850 GCA_011800035.1 Thermochaetoides dissita | reverse complement strand
AGACGAGACCAGCCTTTGTGCGGGGAAGTCTGTAGCCTTCTCCATAGTGGATGGCCCGGGGGTAGAGTTTGGACCCGATTCCGCCATCTGTACCTTTCCCGATCTATTAGGTACCGTGGGTACAGTCCAGCGAGCCACCATATTCACGGCGTTGGGACGGTAGGCCACACCGGGAAAAGAACCCTGAGGGTCGCATGGGCGGCTTTGGGCAAGACTGCCTCGACCGCACCGAGGCCGGTGGGTATCAATCGACCTCAGCCCCGGCCCTGGAAGGGCCTATGTCGAGTTGAGCCAAGCCATACATTAGTAAGGGTACCACTGGCATGTTGAAAATGGTAGGTCCAGATTTGGGAGGGAAACCTTTGGTTTTCGTGTTGGAGATTCTTTTGATTAGGCCCACCACGGAGGCCGTAGCGGACGCTCTCGAGGATGCTTGGGCTAAGGGGCTCAGTTTACCGTCTAGAACTACCCCGAGCCACTTCACTGAGGTCTTAGGGGGATCGGTAAGGTCGCCGAACCGAAAAGTAAGCCGCTCTAGGTCCGTTTTGTGTCGCTTCGAGCCTGCTCCATGTGGGGAACGTACAGGGCCTCTGTTCGTTAGGATCTACTCGGAGACCGAGGCCGCCTGCCTTTTGACGCAAAGACTGGACGCGGGGGCCGGCGTGGAGCGCTAGTTGGGTCGGGTCCCGGCTCCAAGAGAGTTGCGCGTGGTCGTCCACGTACATGAACGATGCCCCTTGTTGTGAAGGAGTAATGATCGGTAGAGAGTATAACATGAAGAGTATTGGTGACCATGGGGATCCTTGAGGCAGTCCAGTGTCCGAGTGAAAGGTAGATCGTGCCCACCTGAAGGAGAAGCGACGCCTCTCGTAGAAGGTCGCTGCCGCCTTGCAGATGCTTGGGGGCTATCCCTGGTCTATTAGGACCTCTGAGTAGATGAGGTTGAACTGAGGGGTAGGCCGAGTCCATGTCGAGTGCGACCAGTAGCCCGTGGTACCCTTGGCGTGATCTGGTCTCTGGGTCATGGACAAGGACCTGGACAAGGTCCAGCGCGGATCTTGAGGGAATAGCCGCGGCCACATCTGGGGGAACAATGCCTGATAAGATTGCGGCCGAAGTTATTCTTCTCGCGAAGAGTCTCTCGATGAGGGGCATTGTTTGGGGGAATGGAGAAGTGTATCAAATGTCGTGAGGGATAGATGATGTGAAGACGTGAAGAGAGCCGCCCGGAGTCGCGATCAACTTATACATAGTGAAGTTTGGAAAGGCATATCCTTAAGATTGGAGTGGCACGCAATAGTTGCAGCAGTTGGAGCATTAGTGGGCCGGTCCTTGACTGGAAACGGAAGGTAAGAATCCCAGAGCGTTGACAACTCCACTGTAAGGGACCCAAATGACACGCAAACCGCGCTCTTAGGTTGACAAAACTTCAACATGTTCACAATGAGCACAAGACTGGAATGACAACCATGACATGTACACATAGGTTCATTAAGCATTAACTCCGCGTATCTGACACTTATTGAAAGGAATTACCCCAACACCATAAACCTGTCCATCGCCCATAATATGATCCCAATCTGTTTTCAGAACCAATCCGTCTCTCCACAGCCGATGCATCCCAAGCCAAAACCAACAGCCCATATAACCATGATACCATGAGCCCAGATGCAAGTATGCCATGCAAGTGAATAGCGGAAATACAAGACTCAGAATTGGTGAAGAGAAAACTCAAAAATGAGAATGTCATCGCTCAAGCAACAGCATGGTCACCAGAGGACTGGGAATAGGTCTTGCTATAAACCTGCTTCTTGGCCTCGAGCTTCTCGATCTCATTCCTGATGAGGGTCAGTCTATGTTCATGACGTCGCAAATATCTCAAAGCTACTTACCAGTCTTGGCCAGGGTTGCACTCCTCCCAGCGAAGGAACTTGAGCAGGGCGTAGAAGCCGCAAGCGAGGAGAGAGCCGAGGATAGGGCCGATCCAGTAGATCCAGAAGTACTTAGGGAAGCTGGTGTTGACAACAGCCGGACCGAGGGAGCGAGCAGGGTTGAGAGAGCCGCCAGTGAAGTAGACACCTTGTTGTAGGTTAGCACAAGGTCATTGCATCAGCCAAGGTGAGGTATATCTCAACATACCAATCAGCTCGCACAGGAAAAAAGTGACGCCGATGCCGACAGGAGCCAGGAAGGTCGATTTGTGCTTCTCAGCAGCAAGCATGATGATCACAAACACAAGCTCGGCAGTCAGGAACATCTCCATGAAAAGACCCTGGGCAGTGCTGGCGCCGCCACCAAGGGTAGTGTTGACCTTCATGGGGCCGGGGAAGAGGGCAGACACGACGCCGGCAGCAGCGATGCCGCCCAGTAACTGGGCAACGATGACGACAATGCTACGGACGGTGCCAAGGCCACCCACGAGGAACAGGGCCATAGTCACCTGTGGTATGCATGTGAGTCACTGTTGTGTTGACCACACTATGTCATTATCTGTCGGATTACACCTACCACAGGGTTGAAGAGACCGCCGGTGACGCGATAGAAAGCCCAGACGTTGGCCATGAGACTCAAGCCGAAGGCAAGGGCGATGAAAAAAACGACAGAGACGTTCGGGGGTACCACGCCGTTGATTTCATCGGCCGTCGCAGGGGCGACGTTGGCAACCTGGGTGCCGGCGAAAGAGAAAAAGAGGAATAGAAAGGTTCCGACGAACTCGCCCAGGCCTGCAACAACATTGTTGCGCACGGTAGAGGGAAGTAAGAGCATAGGGAGGAGCGTTGTCGCACTCCTTTGGCCGCTGGGCCCAGCCTCTAAGGCGAAGGTCGACATCTCGGTAGGTTGGCAGTCGAAAAGACCCGTCTTGCTAACCGAGGAGCTGACAATGAAATCGCGGCTGAAGACAGAACCTCTTCTCAAGACTCTTGAAAGGCATTCTAAGTCTTTATACTTGTATCATTCCAACCAGAGTCTCACAACCCGATGACCAGGATCGTGCGAGTTGGCGGTGAGCTCCGATTAACCCTACCAGCGGCAGCTCGTTAAACCATAAGCTGCGTCCAGAAAAACATTTTCTCTCTAGATGCTGTGTTCGCATTGGCAAACAAGGTTGAATGATTGGCATGTCATCAAACAGGCGTCATGGTGCGGGACCATCTCCTGAGGACTGCATGTGTTGAACCTTGTTGAACCCGGACGCAGCGCGTAGGGCTATCCCGTGCTGGGACTAGGCTGAGCCACCATCCTGGTTCTCGGCAGGTCTCCAGGTCGTCGGACCGAGCCGCATGGGGGATCGTGATAACGGCGGTAAAGAGAGACGCAAGGGTCTGTGGGAATGGACGCGGAAGCAACGAAAATTACATGTGGGCTGTGGCAAGCTGAATGAAAAGATACCAGATACGCTGCTGAGCTTGTTGGGTCATGAGGGAGAGATTTTGGGCACCAGCTCAGCTGCAAAAAGCGGCAAGGGAAGAGAGTGCTGGAAAACATCAAACCAAACATGATGTGAGTACTGAAGAGGGAATCCTGGATGCGGAGGCTGCCAGTGTGGGTGGGTTAGGGAAGATAGGGGCTACGAGGATGATCAAATTCCAGCCACAACCGGGGTTGGCGCATCATGCAATGAACCATTGCCATGCCAACATAAGTGTTCGCCGTAAGGTACCCACCCCGCAAGATATTTGGGGTCTACAACGACGGTCGATGTCGAAGAGTCATGCAGTGGAACCTGGCTGGTTTTCTAGCTGAGTTATGGGGTTAAAGGAGGCATCAATGGGAGAAGTACCGAGTGCGCACACACTCAGATGTCTCATGTCGCATCAATTGCCCCCGACATAGCTCAAGGTTGCTCAGGGACGTCAACACCGGACATGGCAGCCAGTTCGGCCAGCAGAGCGTCTTACAGCTCCACATCATCGGCCACGGGGTTGTACGTCGCCTCCTTGAACTTGACAAAGTACCCTCCCGACGTCCAGTTCGATTCTCCTCATCCGAGGGCAAGCATGGTGAATGTCTCGACAGCATCCTCCGAGCGACCGGGGGCTGACGATCGCCCATCTTGGTGGGGACCCAGCCAGGATCAGCAGAGCAGCAGCCGACGCCAGCAGCAGCAAACCGACGAGCAAACGCCTTTGCAAACATGACATTGTGAAGTTTGCTGTCGCTGTAGGTCGACTGCTGGAGGCTCAATCGGCCGACTGAGCATCCACCGCTTCCTCCCCCGCATATGTTGGGACGGCCGTCCTTGTGCAACTCGGACGAGATGTAGATCAGCCGCTTCGGTCGGGTCATGAGACAGGTCAGCAGGTACGGCGCGAGAGTGTTGACGGCAAAGATGGGGGGAGCCCCGACTTGCCCGACGCCGACGCGTCCACGCCGCCGGTGGTGACGCGGAAGACGCCAGCAATGTGGATAACCGCGTCGTACAGGCCCAGCTTGCCTGCCTCTGCCGCGAGGTTCTTTGTCTCGTCGACGCTGCTCAGCTCGCCAAGGAGCACAGCGTGCGCGCCAGGACATGCTGCCAGGGCATCTTTGGCACGTTCTGCGTTGCGAGCATGAAGCACGACTTGGTGACCGGCGGCGACGAGACGCCGGGCCGTCAGCGACCCAAACCATCGGATGAGCCTGTGAAGAAGAAGCGGGCCATTGGATTTGTGGTTGGTTCGATCGGGCCGCTAGTTTCTGGGAGGAGAGACGGGAGACTTGTTTGGGAAAGCATATGTGCAGAGACCTTGACGGATGACCGAGCGCAACAAGTTCCATCGGGTTCAGGCAGTCCGCAAATCGCAGCACTTCATGTGGCAGGGACAGGGCCCTGTCTCGAGCACTCAGATTTCGAATCCACTTTTCCGTTCCCTGTCCAATCCAACAACCCTGCTGGTGCGACGGCTAGTGGCCAGGCAGCCTGCGACTGGACCCACCTGGCTGTGGTTTGCCAGATCGTAACCTCGAGTCTGAGGAGTGGCCAACGTGTCATGGACGTAATGGACGTGCAACACTCTTCCAACAATCCAGCACCTACCTTCCTCTTGCCAAAAAGTGTTGCACATACGAATCCATTCATGGGACTGATCATCAAAAAACCGCAACTTGTCGTTGACCGGTGAAAGCAGTGTTGTATTGCGCATCTAGACCACAATGCCGGTCTCCCACGTGGAATCCGTCCACGCGGGCCAGGCAGCTTAGGGTTGGTGAACGGACATGGAACAACGTAGATCCAGATGTTGTGTACCAGACCGGGACCATCACCAACCCATAAACACACATGCTCGACCATATTGCGTATCCAATCATCCTTCCACAACAATCACCGGAGACAACCATAACCAAGAAGCCGGCTGGATGTTGCCCCCCTCACCCACGGCCACCATTGTAGTCGGCACCGCCCGCCTTGCGTAACCTGGCCACAATGTCGTTCTCGTCCAAGTCCCTCTTCTCGCTGGCGTCGACCTGCACGCTGTAGTGCGACAGCACCTTCTTGACATTGCCGGCCTCGATGCTGACGCGCGCCTTGCGCATGACCTTGGTCTTCTCGCCGATCCACACAACGAGGACGAACTTTATGCGCTTGCTCTCGGCGTCGTTGGCGTACTCGACCCGGCAGTAGCCGTACTGCACGTCGTTGTCGACAAACTCCTCCTTGAGCTCGGCCAGCCCGCCCGTGCCTGTCTTGCTCAGTACCAATTGGTTGCCCGTCGGCCCCGCGTACGAGATGAGCAGCCAATTGGTTGGGTCCTTGTCCGAACGCACCGCATCGTACGCGGCTAGAATCTCTGGAGCGTCGGCGCCCGACATGATGTGTGTGTTATGTATGTGCGTGTATTTTTTTTTTTGAAGTTTGGAGTTGGGTTGTGTGCCTCGACAGGTGCAGCTGTTGGGCGTCGACGCAGCTGTTCAGGGGCAGCGGGCAGTCAATGGGGATGAGGACAGAAGGCGACTTCGGACGGGAGTTCTGATGGAATTGGCGGGAAGACCTTGCAGCCTGAGAAAACGGCGGGTTTCAGAAGTCGAAGAAAATGTGTTGCAAGGAGGTTGGGCTTGCCCTTGCCAGACTCGGTCGGTCAGATCGGGTCATAGAGGCTTTGGGCGGTCAATGAGAATCGGCGGACAGCACAGTCTGCGACTCGACGAGAGGTCGACTGGTCGAGGCCACGGATCGACACTCCTCCTGAAAGGTGGGGTGGGGCTGCCGTCCTAGGCTCTCAAATGTGATGGGATGAAACAAAGTGGGGTAGATACTTGATTGGCTTGGCAGTCTTGGCAACGATTGCCGAGCGATCTCGAAACACAGAGCACGTCACACAGCGTAACCCTAACCCTGCGATCATCCTATTGTAATGTAAGTGGAAGAGAAAGTTGAAATGCATGCGTTCCTTGTGCCAGATACTACTACTAGAATTGGTGGAGAAACTGACCCATGGCATGAAAAACTGGATATCCCAGCATGTCCATCTGCTACCGCTCTCAGCACTGAGTGCCGTCAAATGTGCGAAGAAACTGTCTCCGAGTCCTCAATGAGCATCTGATAAACTGACCCCTGACTCAATACCACGTAGGTGGTGTCTGCCACCTCCCCACATCTCCGGCCTGGAAACTACAGCGTCTGCGTAGAACGGGATAAGGTTTCTGTTGCTTGAAGTCAGACATGGTCAAATAAATGACGATGCAAGGCTGAACTCTTACTATCAGCTATCTTGTTCAGACATAGCCAAGCGTAGTTCCAGCTTCGGCTGGAATCCGGATCATACCGGACGAGATTTTGAGCATGTGTTAAGATGTTACCGCAGAAGGGGTAGTTTGGAGTAAGGCCCCTGAGCTCGGTGAGCATCTGATTGCTGGCGACATACTATGCAGCCAGTTAGCAAAGATCACGATCTAATATTGGGAAGGTTTCTACACGGAGCCAGTCCAGTTTCACATACGTATGTCGTAGCAGCAGTCATTGGGGCTCGAAACTCCTCCACACAGTCACTTGTTGCTGCTATTTTCTCGATCCGGCAAAGTTCTGTGAGAGTGTTCACACGATGTGTTAGTAATGCTTCAATGGGCTGTCGAGCAGACTGTGATATACCATATGTTAGCGTCTTCTCACCATCAGGGAGGTGTCCGGTTCTCCAGACGGTAGTTCATAGCGAGCCTACCTGACTAGGTCTGCTAGATCGGCTGCTTTTCCCACTGCGGGAGGAAGCACTAGACCGTAATGAACACATTCTTCGAGATTTCGGACGCGATGATATACTAGAGTAGAGGGCATCCACTTTGATGAGAGGATGTAGTTTCGTTGCTCAAAATCCTAGCTCGAGGCCTTGTGATTTAGTTGGTAATTAGGTACTAGAGAATGGAATAAGTCGATGGAGATGCCTGCGGTTATATACACGACGTGAAGCCATCACCTGAACTGGACGATATCCTGATATTCATTCTATCACCCTTGTACATCATTACCCAGCCTCTCGGACCGTCCCCCATCTCAGAATCGCTTCCACATGGCCGGAAACACCAGATCCAGGCAGATCTCAACACTGCAGCCAACGATCTCCCACGATGCCCAGCTCTCGCTGTGCTAAGGTTCACTCCGTCGCAGCTTAGAGGCACGGCACCATCACTCGGCGAGCATTCGGATCTCTTTTGACTCATGCGGAGTATGGTAGGTGAGGAGATCGAGCTTCTGGAAGGGCCATTCTCTTCCAATCATTGGAGAATTGCATCTAACGGGCGTGTAGGCGATGGTTCTCCGAGTGAGATGACATGACATGCGGCCTGAGAGTCTACTCACACAACTCCAGGCTTCCACATTCTCGACGCTAAACGGGGATCCAGCAATACGGTCGTGTCTAAGGCACAGCATGTACCTAATCACCTAATCCCCAGAGGGAGCCGACAGGACGGGACGAACCTGGCAATGGGATGCTTATGACCTTCGGCCCGCGAGTCAACGGCTTCCCCAAGTTCCCTTTCACTGCATGGAGACTACCATGTCACCTCTAATTGAGATATTTCATTGGGCTGTATTTTGGTGCTCTCGACTGTGGCTTGAAACCACATAGCCTTCCAGATATTGCGCCTTTCTCACGTCACGAAACGGTACTACACATTTTCAGTTCTTACTCGGACTCGTCGGCGAATCCCTTTCGGATGGGAATGCATAATGTGTGCATAAGGGACGTTGCATACTTCTAGACAATGCTCAGCCAACTAGGAACGAGGCCTTTTGGAGGCCCTCTCGATCAAGGCGTTTACCCGAGACTAAGTGCTCAAAGAGTGGAATGCATGGATCTATCCGTGAGCAGGCCTTCATGGCTTCTGGTGAACCATTGGCCAGCTTACGGCTTATTATTGCCAGGTGAGCAGCTGATGTGTGTACGTAAGATCGCTCACAACTCCTCAGGTGTCGAGGCCGCCGAGCTTAAGCTGCCCCAGCCAAATAAATCCCATGATGCACATGTAAGCAAACTAAGTCCATAAAGCTCGTTGCTAGAAAACAACGCATTTGTTTTAGCCATCACTCATAAGATCTCATACAAACACAGGCCAGCCAGGAAATACACTCCTCAAGAAGCAACGCCAGAAACCAAAGGTCAAAGCATCGCCTCCGTCTATCACATAGGCAACAGCCGCATCCATCACAGATTATTGGGCGCTTGCTCTTCCTCCTCCCCATTAGCCTCCTCGTCAACCTCCTCCTCCGCATCCTCACTCTCGTCAACCCACCCAGCACTCTCCAGACCATTGCCCCGTATCGCTAGCGAGGCGAACCAACCAAAAAGCGTGAAGCTGGCGAATAGGCCCCAGGCAAGTGCCTCACCCTTGGGTCTGACGTGTGTGGAGAGGGTAAAAAGGCCCCCGGAAAGAAAGGGCCCGACACTGCGGCCTGCCGCGGAGAGAGACTGGGCGATACCGTTGAGCGTGCCAAGCGTTTCGTGGGAGGATGCGGAGTTGGTGATCTAATTTATGTGTTAGTGCTGGTTTTAGTAGTTTCGGAAGGAGCAATAACTCACCAGAAGCATCACGCTGCTCAAACCGCCCACACCAGAGATGTTCTTCAACACCAATGCCACTCCCAACTCGGCATACAACCACAGCTTCCCACTGCCAATTCCCAGGGGTGGTGTACTATCCAGATGTCCAACCCAAGGCATCAGCGTCATCGCCAATGCCATGCCCAACATAGAGTACTGATAGGTCCCAAGGTTACCAAGTCGGTCCTTCAGCCTATGGAAGACAAAGACCTGGAACAAGATTGTCACCAGCCCAGCAAATGACAGACTTAGCCCGATCGTCTCGGGTCCGAGATTGCGGCCAGTAGGAGGTGCAGCCGCGGCAAAGATGGGGTAGAGCGAGTTGAAGGAGATGTTGGAGACCTGGAAGGCGAGGTAGGTGCCTAGAATGAAGAGAGTATTGCGGTTGGCGAGCTCTTTGAAAGCCGATTTGGGCTCTTCTGCCTCTTCGTATTCTCCAGAACCATCAGAGGCCTGTTGATCCAGCAAGCCTTGGTGTTCATCATCTTCGTCGGGCGCGATGTCAGATTGGGAGCTGACGTCACTGTCACTGTGATTTTGCATAGCGTTAATGCTGTAGCGATCCCGCGGATCAGGGGGACTGCAAGAAAACGGTTGTTTGAGCCGGTGCCAGCCCGCCAGAGACCAGTCACGAGCTCTGTTGATCCATTTATTGTCGAATACGACCGGCTCGATGATGTTGAGCGTCTCCTCAAACCAGATGGCCAACACAACCACACTAGCCAGTAGAAGTGCAGCCGAGAATATGTTTGGTGCCAAAAAGGGGTAGTCCTCGCCAGCCACAACGCCAACCAACAGACCGCCCAGCGCTGGCCCGGTGATGCTCCCCAAACTGTAGATAACCGGCAGCCAAATAAACGCCTTGCTCTGGTTGGTCCGGTCCGTCACCTCTCCCAAGCAAGTGGGTACGATAGCCGCATTCCCGTTCAACAGTCCCATCCCGGCATGCACGACCAGAAGCTGTGTGAATGTGCGACAGAGCCCAAAGGACACGAAGCAAACCATCAGCAAGGATGCTCCCAGGAGCATGGTGGGCTTCCGGCCGACTCGGTCCGAGAGGCAGCCCCATAAGAAGTTTGTCGTGAGCTGGGCCATCGCGAAGGCTGATGCCAGGAGACCAACGTAGACGCCTTCCTGGCCGTCGGGGATGTCGGGGAACGAAGCTACCATTGTCGGGAGATAGGGACCAATCGAATTGAGTGCGGTCTGTTCGGTGAGGGAGAGGAGGGCGAGTAGGCCCAGCTGGGTCCAGGGCAAAGGATTCTCGGGAATGTCGATGTGCTGTCCGGACGGGAGTCGTCGTGTTCCATCATGGTGATCACCGGGCGAGACGGAGCCGTCTTCGAGGCCAACCTTCCCCTTTGACCACCAAAACAGACGCTTGTACCATGGCTGTTCTTTTCCTGACCGATTGTCAGGCCCAGAGGGAGGAGGTGTCGGGAAAGTATGGTATCGGATCCGCCCTGACCGTCCAGTGCGAAGTGTAGGAAGATCTTGACCGACGATGGCACTCGGGGCTTTGCGTCGCTGGGTTGGCCCAGGGAGGTTATCGTCATATGGCTGAAGCTGGGGAAACGGTTCGCCAGCGTGGAACGAGCCCGTCGAGCTGCGTCGCCTGGAGTGGAAAGACCCCGAGTTCTGTGGTCGGCGTGTTGATGTACGGGAGGGCGTGGTGGCGGCGGCGGCGGGGGATGCGCTCGCTGATATCTGGGCTGCATGCACCATTGTCGAGTTCGAGAGGCAAAGGCGCAGTGGAAGCCTAGAGAGTCTGAGGGAGGGGCGAGCAAATGAAGGCGAGTATTCGGTGTTCTGAAACGCGCCTCTAACTGTCGCGGGGAACTGGTATCGATTGAGTCGTGGGAAAGAAAAAAAAAGCTGCAGGTTATTTGGGGCAATCGTCACCGTTGGCAACCGGGATCGCCAATCTCCCGGGTCCTGAACTTGAGAGATGCAGGCATGTAGGGAGCATCATCAACACCCAGTTTGGGCTGCGGGCTGCGGGCTGCGAGTGCAGGGCAGGCAGAGATGTGCTGTCGCCGAGTGGAGGATTTGTCTTACACTTGTCGGACGTTTGTGTGCCGTCAGGGCCCCAGAAAAGCTCCAGCTCGGGCGGGTGGACGCGCATCACGGTGGAAGTCCACAGGTAGGGTCCCGTCCCCTTCAGAATGTGGGGCGAACCCTTCAGCGGCCCAGTGGGCAGGGGCAGCGGCATGGCGGGGTGTGATGATGTCACCCGCAGGGCAGCCTGGGGCGTTTGGCTGGCCGACAGCGGGGCTGTGAGTGGGTCGTCACTTGGCAGCCAGCAGATCGCCCCTAACGCCCAGGTTCCCCAACGTCAATACTCATCAGCTCCTTCTTGATAAACACCACCGCCAGCTTTTTCGATTGAGGTGACTCTTTGTTTGAGTGTTTCATCGACGATACAATCGTTCGAATCTTGAAGGCTTCCTTGAGTGTCTACGTTGTCAATTGGCCCGTTGGCATGTGGTCAAAGCAGCTTGACGGGTGCGCGAATCCATTTTGCGAGAAAGTCAAGTCTCTGCAAAAGAGGGGTCAAGAGCGCAAAAGTTGTTGATATCGTCTGAACAGAACAAAGGATATCGAATTTGCTGAAATGCCCTAGATTATGTACACTGCCAAACTCCAAAATATTGTGCCTTTAATTTTGCACAGTTGTGCCTGTCCAAAAATTGGGCTCAGCCCTGACATTCCGAGTTTCGGCCGAGATGTCGCTCGACGCAAGCCTACTTCTTCGAAAATCCCAAAATCGCCATCGGAGTTGCATGTTCAAGAGAAGACAACAGTCTTATTGCCGTTAAGGAACACTCGCCTTTCGGCATACCACTTAACGGCAGCAGCAAGCACCTGGCTCTCAATGTTGGAGCCCTCGTCGACGAGTTCCTTGGGGCTCATGCTGTGGTCGACGCGGGCAACACGCTGCTCGATGATCGGGCCCTCGTCCAGATCGGCCGTAACGAAATGCGCTGTAGCGCCAATAATCTTGACACCGCGCTCGTAGGCCTGGTGGTAGGGCTTCGCGCCCTTGAACGAGGGCAAGAAGCTGTGGTGAATGTTGATGATGCGGCCAGACATAGCCTCGCAGAGCATCGGGCTGAGAACTTGCATGTAGCGCGCCAGCACCACGAGCTCGACGTCGTTCTTCTTGATGAGCTCCAGCACCTGCGACTCCTGCTGTGCCTTGGTCTCCTTGGTGACAGGGAGATGATGGAACTCAATGCCGTAGCTCGCAGCCAGCGGCGCAAAGTCGGGATGGTTGGACACGATGAGCGCAATGTCGATAGGCAGCTGGCCTGTCTTCGCGCGGAACAGCAAGTCGTTGAGACAGTGGCCGATCTTGGATACCATGATGAGTACTCGCGTCTTGCGTGCCACGGGCCTGATGTCCCAGGTCATGGAGTAATCGGCCGCCAGCGCATCGAAGGCCGGCTTGAGGTGCTCTGTCGACGGCGTCGGCGTCGGCCCAAAGTGCACCCGCATGAAGAAGCGCTGGCTCGTCGGGTCTGAGAACTGCTGCAGGTCCAGGATGTTGTGCCCCTCGCGGGCAAACACCCCCGTGACCGCGTGCACAATGCCCGGCTTGTCGGGGCACGACAGCGTCAGGATGTGGTCCCGTTCGTTAGCCATTATGGAAATGCTGGTGTGTCGGGCTGACAGGGGCGATTGTGCGTGAGAGATGCTTATGTCGGCGGGAGTCGTTGAGATGGGTCTCCGGCCGATGTTGAAGAGTTGATGACAGTGATGTGTTCAAAGTGTCAAAAGATCCTGTCCAGTGCCAGGGGGGCCATTTTGACCTTTGACTCATCCTCCGCGCTCCGGTCCGTCGGAGAGTGTCCACCTTGTCCACTTCCATCTTGCGTCTAGCACCACGATCCCTATCTTAGCCTGAAGTCAGACGTGCAGGGTTAGGGTTGAAGGAGGTTGAGTCACGGCCTGAGGCTTTTGTCTGCAACCAAAGCATCAAATACACCCGACACAGTTTCGCTGGAGATTGTAGACCACTGCGTTGTCCCAATGCGGAGATCCAGCTGAAATCCGTGTTTGCCTCTTTAGATATGGGCTATCGGCCAAAATCAGGCAGTTCTCGGGGCAGGGCAGCGGAAGGTGACGAAGGTCATACAAGTAGAGTTGGACACCTTGATCCTCAACCCCTCAACCCCGAGGAGATGTAGCTGTTCAGATGTCAGCATCTGAAACAATTCTGTCGCATTTGGCTCAGATGAGCACAGGAATAGGGTCTCTCTTACTTTCTGAGGAGTTTGATGTGGCGATCCCTGGGACTGTCGAAGGCAAGTCTGTTACACTCAAACCAACTCGATAGTCATCAGTTGAATTCTGGAAATAGCGACTGTCTTATAAGCGGACTCTTAAGTTCTAATCCCTCAAGCGCAATAGTGAATGTACGCTAACAAGGTTCAAGGAAGTACACATCATTATCGATACCCAATGGCCAACATTACGCGATGGGCCCATGAGCTAAACCGTCAGAACGTCACGAACCGTCCGCATATATCTGAGGTCAATTTATCCATTTACCCATTCAACAGACTGGGATCGAACGAAATGCTGACCGCCGAATCCTTATTGCCTCTTCACTCTGTCTTGTAGCGGCAATGCCGCCTGCGGAAAGAGTGATTCCTCTGAAAACCTTGAGCCACCGACCGTGACCCCCACGTAACGGGCCGTGCAACCGCAACGGACGATAAGCATCTCGCGTTCCATTCTTGCAAGGGTGGCGTACCAGCTTGGTTGTCATCTGGCGTCCATTCCTGGCAGATTTTAGCGTATATCAGGCGCTGCTATATCACTACCACGGTC
>JAAFKN010000401.1:0-13866 GCA_011800035.1 Thermochaetoides dissita | reverse complement strand
CGGCCACTCGTTCCTTTCCTTTGTAACGGTTGCGGACTCTGATGTGTTAGATTCTATAGGTTGGGATACAGGTTTTTCATCCGGTTGTCTGTGACAGTACGGTTTTCCTGTACGCAGCGGTAGAAGGACCGGCAAGCCCTGACCAAGGGCATAACGGAGTAGGAAATATAAACAAGTCGCTGCTAGGTTGTCAAGCGGAGGCCTCTTTAGGCAAACCCGCTCAAGAGCAGGGCAGAAAGGGGTTTAACACCAAGAAGACAATAACGGAGACAGACCCAAGACGGTGGCCCAGAATTACCAACAAACCTAACCACAAGCCGCACCTCGATGAAGCATACGCCAACCATTGACTTCCACTGCCCCAACTCTTTACAGCCCGGGCCGATTAGATCGCCATGGGGATGGGCAAAGCCCTCAAATATAAGCTTATTAGCGCCAAGTTGACTGAATCTCCAACAGTCAACGTTGCTTGGGTTACTGAGTGAGATGCCTTCACACACAGTCCAGTTGGTGACACCGGTGAACGACTGGGCCCACAGCGTGGAATATAACTACCGTATGGCATGCAGCAATGCGTCAAATATCCAACAAGTGGCTCAAAGCTTAACTGCCTAATCAGGGAAGCAAAGGCCTATGAAGAGTTTCGTGCATACAGTGCCAGAGGAGAATGCAGTCAATGACGTCATTGGCTGTATGACCGTCACAATATGGAAAGAAGGCACATGACAGTAGGAACAGTTTTGGACGCAACAAAATTCTTCAATTCCTTAGGAATAAAGGGATTAATCCGATCCGACCTCAGCCACATTATAGGGTGTCCCCGATCCATCATCAAACCACTCGATGACTAATATCGAACTCGATAACAGGTATTCGCATTATCCCAGGTAGGTACACAAGTAGGTATTATCTCAGGTTAATCCAAGAAACAGGTGTAACCAGAATTAGGTTTAAGCCTTGGTATCAGCAGCCTTCTCCGCCGGCGCAGCGGCAGCAGTCTCAGCCTTCTTCTCCGCGGGAGTCGGCTCGGGAGCTGCAGTGGTAACTCCACTCTCCTGGGGCTCCGGCTCAGGCTTCTTCTCCTCGGCCGGGGCCGGGGCCGGGGCCGGCGCAGCCGGCGCCGGGGCAGCAGCCTCGACAACCGCCTGGGCCGTGGCCGCCTTCCTCAGCGCCTCGTACCACTTCTCGGCCTCCGACGGCGAGTGCGCCTTGAAGTTGAGCTCGGTAGTACCAGCCAGCTTGCCGCCCATGTGGCCCGACTTATCCTTGCCCTTGACGGTGAACTTCTCGCCCTGAGGGGTCGAAAGCACGGCGTCGGGCAGGTAGATCGACAACTCGGGGACGGGATCGCGGCGATGGAAGTCGTCGTCCTTGAACTCGTGCAGGAAGCGGGAGGGCGTGACGACGTAGTAGCCGGTTTGGTAGCCGAAGGAGAGCTTGTTGCGGGACTTGCGCTCGAGGGAGCCCTCGATGAGGGGCTTGGTGGACGGGTGATTCATGTTGGGGAAGGTGATGGCCTCAACGGTGCGGGGCGGCTCGTTGGGGTCGGCCAGCTTGTCGCCGGCGCGTTTGACGAACGCGTTCCACTCGAAGTTGGGCGGGATGCGCTGGGCAGCGCCGAGCATGTCGGCGAAGAGGGCCTGCGTCTTGAGAGCCTGGCCGCTGGCGAAGGAATTGAAGGTCTCCATGGCCTGATGCAGCACCTCGACGACGTGCTTCTCAAAGGTCTCGAAGTTGTTCTGCACAGAGATCAGGTCGTTGTGCGCGTTGTTCTCCTCGATGACCTGCTTGCTCAGGCGGTGCAGGACGCCGCGCTGCACGACGTACGGGTCTTCGGTCGGAGCAAGCTTGCCGCCGGTGGCCTCGAAAGCGGCGGTCTGCTGGCCGAGCAGCTCGATCTGCTTCTGGGTCGTATTGCGCGCCTTCTCGACCTCCTTGGCAGCCTTCTCGGCGCCGTGGGCTAGCTCCTTGGCCTTGTGCTTGATCTCCTTATGCAAGCGCTCCACGATCGGCAGGGCAGTGCCCTTGATGTTCTTTTCCGTCTCGAGGTTCGAGCTGATCAGCGCCTGGGTGTTGACACGCATGTTCTCGAAGAAGCCGGCGACGCCTCCCAAGCTTTGGTCAAAGTGGTCACCCTCTCTAAGGGGCTTGGAGATGGTCTGCACAGGTAGGTCAGTAAGCGTCCCTTTAGCCGCATCCTAACTGCATTTGAAAAAAAAAAAAAAAAAATACACACCTTCAAAACTCTCTCATACTCCTTCGCCTGGGCCTTGTGAAGCTTCTCAACAGCCTCGAAGTACTCCTCGAGATAGACGACGGCGTGCTTCCAGGCCTGCAGGCGCTCAGCCAGGAGACCGGCAGTCTATTTATGATGTCAGGAACCACCACTCCTCAAATATCGTCCCGCCCATCGAAACATACAGTATTGGGGTCAGTCTCCGGGACGGCCTCGTCGCTGGCGACGCTGACGAGCGTCGACTGCCTAGTCGTCGCCGTTGGCGAGATGGGCGAGGTAGGGGTCTCAGTTGGTTGCGATACCATCTTTGCTGGTTCTGTGGTTGCAGTTGCTGGTGCTGCTGGTGGTGGTGGTGGTGGTGCTGGTGTTGGTGTAGCTGTTGTGCTTGCTGGTGCTGCAGTAGCTGCTGGTGCTTTGGTGGCTGCTCCGTCGGTCGACTTGCTGCTGTCCTTCTCCTTCTCCTTGTCCTTGTGGATGGTCGAGAACCTTTTCAGCATGGTGTGAGTTAAAGGTGTTTCCTCTCAATAAAGCTACTATCCAAAATGATACTGCAAAAACAATGCTTTGTCGAAAGCGCGGAAATACCTCTCGTTTAAAAGAAAGATTCAAAAGACGGGAACTCGAAGCTCAAATAACTCGACGACCACGGGAAATAAAAGCGGCAGGAAAGACCAATCTCGACCCAAGTTCGTCCCATCCCAGTCTAGAGTGGCGTCTGATCTTTTCAGCCAGCGACAGTCGCTTAACGCCCAAGCGCTCCCTCGATTGGCTCAGAGAGTCGGTTGTCAAAAAAGAGAAACCACCGACTATTGGACAATTGCACACATGTGGAATCAAAGCACAGCTCCTTCTAGCTCTCCCAGTGCCCAGAACGCAGCTCTCTTCTCTTTTTAAAAGCCATCCAACGACCTACCCAACTGCCAGATCGACAGACAATCTCCCGCCCGCCGGCACATCCATCACCGACTCTCCCAAGGGGTCCGTCTGTTGAACCCCTCTGCCCGACCAGACAACTCGACCATCCGCCCCACTAAGAATGGGGTCATCGCCAGCACCTCACAGCGACTTGGAGGCAAGCCCTTGGCGGACCCCGCTTCCGCACGGACTTCACACTTTCTGATTGGCCAACTAAGTGTGGATATGACGTCGACACACCCAACCCGATCTCGGTCGGTCACCCCGGTGGGGCAGCCCAAGACCCTGGTCCAGCTGGAGCGAGCTACTGGCGGGCTTGAGATAGAGAAGTTCACCAATTTTTATCTTGGGTTGCTCCAGCAGTGGCGTGCTCTTTGCAGCGCATTGCTACATCATCCAACCTTTAAGAGCTGAAGCACGGGCCAACTTCGGTCTGGATCGACAAAAACAGTGAAGGCTTCGACTTGGGTTGCCTTAGAAAAGGTTGAATGTTTTGAATGGCACGTTCAAGCGGTGTCCAGGTTCTTCCATGAAATGACGTCGATGGCTTTCTCCTGTGCAGGGTCTCGGAGGATCCCTGGTGCTGCGGTGTGATAGAATCACTGACTTCAACCGACTTCACCGCTTCCGTCTGATGTTGGTTGGTATCGACAACCAACTATGTTCGCAAACCCCGGTTTAAAAACATGATTTTCATATTGATCGGTGTCGACAGAATTAAGGAGGAAAAGGGTGAAAGTCGGCTACAAAGACCATAGAATTCGAACCGATGCTGCGGGGCTGGACAAACTTTAGATCAAACATTAAAAGCCAGAGCCGCTGGTCAATTCAAACCAATTCTTAATGCTAAGTCTATAGCAGCTAGTATTATTAGGATTGCCCCAGCGACTATAGGTATGCAGTAACAATAGCGGTTCGAGCTCATATAACTGAGGGTATCAGAGTAATAATAACCATAGGATAAAACAGTAACCGCGTCCGTCTAACCCATCCGTCCATCCATTCATTCCATTCGATCATAAGTAACCCATGTCCATCCCAAGCGCCATGACTCCCTCATAAACTCTTGCATCTCTCCTATCTATCAATAATGAGGAAGAGACGACAGCAAATCCAAACCAAAGAAGAGCAATAATTTAGGCAGTAGAGTGGTCAACACATTCCATCGCAACACAGCCCAGCTCAATGTGACTGCCGTCGTGCACACTGAAGTGGCTCCTACGCCAGGCGCTCCCGAGCCTGCGGAAGATGCAACCGCCGCGACTCGTCGCCGTCCCCGGATAGGTGCAGCAGACTGGGAAACCGGAACGGCAACGACAGCTGCCGTCTGTGAGACACGGTCTGGGTCATGGGGGACTCCGCTGATGGAGACCGGCTCAGCGGCTGCTGCTGCTCCTGTTGCTGCTGCTCGGAAGCAACGGGAATCTGCGCGGAGGACTGAGTGGGCGTGGGTTGGACCTCGGTTTCGGCAATGGGGTCGAGCGGATCAGTAATCGGCGACATGACGGCAGTGTGGAGCTGCGGCGACGCTGGCGTGCTGACAGCGGTTTGGTAGTCTGGCGGCGCGCAATCCGACGAGCTCGTGAGCCGAGCTGGAGTCCGAATCGCTGTCTGGTAACTCGGGACCTTGGACAACTCCGCGATCTCAGGGAATTCCAGATGTTCTGGCGTGGCAGAACCTGGTGTGTGATGCTCTGCGCTCGGGTGTCTCGTGAGCGGCGCAGATCCCGGTGGGGTACTATGACGAGACATCGCGCCAGCTGCCGACAAGTTCGAGTTCCACGAACTGTTGCGATGGCGTTGCTCCAGCGACATGCTCTGTAATCTAGACGTAAGCAGCGCAGGGGAGATGGCTGTGTCGTGGAACACGGCAGCCAAGTTCTCGGCCGAGGGCGTTCTCGAATGGCCGCGCACCGGGCTGTTGATACCAGAGAGACAACCAGTGGGCGTGTGCAGCGGCATTGGCTCGATATCCTCGTAAAGTTGGTCAAGCATGTGCTCGCTGTAGCTCGGCGGCGCCACAGACTCGGCCTGGTTCGAGACAGGCGCCAGAGGAAGCTGGCGAATCAGATTGCCGTGTTCATCGAGTGGCATGTTGGGGGAGATGAAGATGGTCACAGGCAGCGTTGCGCGCAGCTCCGAGGTGTGACCGTCGGGGTTGTGCAGCTCAACAACCACCTTCAGCTTGTGCCGGATCTTGATGCCCCTGGCGTTGACATCCTGCAGGCATTTGCTCAGCTTCTTAGGCAGGGGCAAATGTGTGTTGACGACCCAGCCTTCCTGGCCGTTCTCGTCAATCATATCCCTCCAATGCTCTTCCCTTGTGACCTTGATAATCCACCTATCGATCTCCCTCTCCTTCTTGTGCTCCCGAACTGCATGACCGCTGGTCGTGTGCAGGATGATATCGTGGATTTCGATTAGCCGGATGGTGATTTCGCCGAGCTCAAGACCCTTGAGCAAAGGTGTGAAGCGCATTTCCATGAGGATGGCGCTGCCGAAGACGACCGCTTTTTGGGGCGCCACGATGGAGTACTCGATCTTGTTCGGCCAGATGTTCTCGACACTCATAGCGTGTAGGAACTCGAGGGTCGAGGCTTCGAGGGTTCGGATAATGCGCAACTGCTTGTAAGCGTGAATGTCGTGCATGAGCTTGCCGCGCGCAATCGTTGCCTTGAGCCTATACGTAACGCTGGCTTCGCGCATGCCTTCGATGCTCTCGGTCGTATCGCCGTTCAGGAGGAGCGAGAAGGGCCATTCGTAGTTACCCGGAGGTAGCGTGAGGCCCTTGCTCTGCACCGCAGAACCGTCGCTGTTCGAATCGGCAGAGCCGATGCCGACGAAGGGCTGCCAGCGGTGTTGGAAGAAGGTCACGGTCTTGTCGATCTTCTGAGAAGAAATGCCTGTGGAGGTTACTTTTGCTTCCGTCCAGCTAGGGCCCCGTCAGCTCTTCCTCAGTGACAATGCATACCTTGAAGCTTCCGCCTCGAGACATACCCGTAATGCGCCGTCCCCGTCAATTTCAGGTGTATGTCCTCGACTTTGAGCGGAGCAGAAAGGCAGAGCACAACCGTGCCCTGGAGAAGTTGGCCTGAGGCCTCATGATCGGCACCCCGAAAGACAATGAAGTCGTTGTCGAGGCTGAATTGGTTCACGGGTCGAGTCAATACCTTACTCTCTCGAGCTTCAAGGCCCGTGGAACTACTCACCGTATCTCGAAGAGAGTACAGGCATGCTTCCCAGTCACCGCAGTGAAGGGCTTGAAGGATGGCATGGCCTTGTAGATGGCAGATTACACTAGGTGTCAGAACGGTATACGGAGATTGTGTGGACAGCTGTAGGTGACAATGGACGAAGAACACAGTCTGTAGCGTGTGGGAGATCCTAGGAATGATGGGACATATGGCGAGGAGCTATGTAGGGCTAGGAGCAGTGGGATGAAGTGGGATAATCAAGTAATGTCCGCCAGGAGGAGGGTGGGGAGACAAAGGCTTTTTCTCCCAGCGACACCACGGGAAGAAAGTGAGCATCTGGATGGAACCTGTCAATTGTCACTCAAGACGTGGCGTGGGAGCCCAGGAGGGGAACCACCGACCCAGTGCATCCACCGACAAGAGGCCCAGATCATGCATCGCCCTTGCGGCGAGCAAATCGGACGAGCCAGGATCGCAGGGATCTGCTGGAAATCGTCGCCATTCGACAGCGAAAACCAGCGAAAAAACCGATGAGCCCGCACTTATCGATACCGATACCTCCCGCTCGGTACTTCCGGCGTTCCTGGCCCGCTAGTATTAGCAGAGTACCGCTGCAGTAACCTGTGGTGTAACGCCTCAGCTCATCGCGAGGCCCCGCGCCTGCGCCCCGAAGAGATGTTTCAGCAGCGCCCACAACGCTCTTTGCATCTCAGCTGTCAGCACGATGCAAGATGAGAAATCATGTTTTCGGCCACAACACACGTCATAGGAAAGGGCAGTCACCACGTGTGTTGGGCAAGCCGAGAGGGCTGGCTGAATTAGGAAGACCCACGAGAGTGACAGGTGGTGGACAGCGGGACAGCTGGGCGTCACAACCTTCGATTTGTCCACACTTAGAGTCTCGGCGCGCTTGTCAACAGGAAAGTGGGGGTCAAGCCAAGCCCGAGCCAGGACAAAGGAAAAAAAAAGGCAGGAAAAAATTGTGTTTGGGCGGTGGGGAACAGGGATTGCGGCGCGATTTCTCTGCAAGTGTGGGATGCCAGCACAACGGGCCGCCATTGCTGGGATTCAGCCAAGCAGCCCTTTGGGTTTCACAACACCGTCTCACACTCCGATTGGTCAATTTCCCTTTCCAGCGCCAGGCGCGTTGCTGTGCCCGCTGCGAGGTTACACAATCAGGCATCGTCACTCACAACCATCACCATAACCAACTGCGCTGCAGCAGGAAGTATCAGGAATGAAGGGGAATTTGCTGGGCGGCACGACAATGTGAGATTCGAGAGATTTGCGCAGGCAGCAAGCGATAAGTACGGCAATGCCATGCTCCTGCATACGACGCGAGTTTCATCTAGACACGATGACAGACTGGATTTAGGGCCCCAGACTCCAGAGTGACTTATGTATTCAGCGCACGGTGAGGCCCTGCGCGGGCCTGGGCTGATTTTTGACTTTTCCATGGACCACTGTGCGCGATGCGGCCCGGGCAATCGCCGAGCCGGGTCCACATTTTCGGGACATCCATTACGCTAACAGGGAGTGTTATCAGTGACGCATCCTCGTCGCATTCCTCATCAGAGCCTTCTATATAAAGCATGCTGACGATGGCGATAGCCCCTGAGCAAACAGTCGATAGCGCTTTCAGCTATGATCGATGTCATTTTCCTGAATAGCAGCATCAGGAAGAAAGTAGTACAACCTTAGATGGGAGGTAATCTGGGCATCAGTCGACATGATCTGTCTCCCCAGACCCCCAATCTTCCATCATCTGGATGAAACAACATTATCGCCCTGGGGTGTCCAGCGAGAAATTCGGAATGACAACACCCCTCTCACAGACCCCTCCGACCCAGCCAGATCGAGTTAGACCAGCCTCAAAAGGCCCTCTGTGACTGCATCAATTCTCATCAATGCATCAATCTGCTTGAATCCATCCCACTTTAAGCATGCCGCTGCTGATGGTGGGAATCCTCAAGTGGGACCCATCCGATGATGCTGCGTCTCGCCATTGATACCGGCAGCAGCCCCACAGCATGATCAGCCCTAAAAAGCAAACGATCTTGGCAGTTAGCAAGCAAGCAAGAATTTCTGCATCGCGAGCTTGTCTGTGGTGGGATGTGCCCTCGGTTTCCGTGATGTGACGTCTGCGATCTCACAAACGAGCCTCTCGAATCTACAGGATGCAACATGTGAACGCGACAATGCAGTGTGTGTCACAGCAACGGGGAAAGCAAGAATCTCGAACTTGTCCAGCGTTGTGAGACTTACAGCGTCGATCCCGTTCTCTAGCGATCGGGATAAGGCTTGGCGATGCGATTGGACCGCCGCGCCCTCGAATCGCGGCTCCTTGCTCGATGGATCAATGGATATCTGCGGGAAAAATGCTACCCGTCGCCTCTATCTCAACGATCCTTATGGTGGGTTTTTGACTCACACCGCAACACAACAGATTGCCGGATACCTTGACATTTTAACGCCGATTGGGCCTAACGGTGTCCGTGGTAAAGCACGGTGAGGGCATTGCGCCATCGCTGCGGCAAATACGATCCCAGTCGCGAAGTTCAACTTCGAAAGTCTCGGCCGTTTCTGCTTGTTCCGTTGGATTCCTTGGCATGTGACGGCGGGTTTGCTTACAGCGGGGACTCTCTGAGCCGCGCAAACGACATCAACGACAACAACAGGGATTTGGGCGCCGGCGGGCTTCGGAAGCGTCCCGGCGACTACCCTCCATCTTCCGTGATGGCCTCGGGTCAGGGCGGTAGTTACGTACTGCACAGCCTACTTAGGTACATGTCCTCCATTCCATTGCAACATTGCACGTGTTTCTCGCTCTTCGCCGTTATGGATGGACTTCGTACTCCTGTCTCGCTATGTCGTGCCACCCTGCTGTCACACGCCCGCAGGTACGATATCGATTGTACAAAACAGGGCTACAAAAGCAAACCTGCCTTTATCAAGAAGCAAGGCAACAACGGAGAGAAGAAAGGTCATACGCCGCTTGCAGATATCATCATACAAGCCGACGGCAGTCCACATACATGCCAAACTCTTTGGAGCCTGAGGCTGCCATAAGCAAGCAAAACAATGGACACGTCCACCACATGTATGAATCGGCTGACCCATGATGCGATGATGTTACCTACCCGCGCCTGGCAAGTCGGTCGCCGCCACACTTGCCCTATTTCCCTTTGCTGCAAAGGCGGCAAGCATGCAGATGAGCCAAGCTTACTGCATGATGCAATACCCGCTGGGCAAGTTGACAGGGCGGATATTGCTTGTCTCAGTTCGGCATCAGCGCCCGGCGGTGTCCCTAGACCAAAGATGATAACCATACAAACTTCATAAATGCTCATATCGAGGCCTCTCGGGAGTTTCAGGAATGTCGAATTTTCTAGTGTGGCCTCGAGTCTCGAATGATGCCGTCATAAGGTCCATTCATCCGTCCCATCATTTTGTTTTGCCCTCTCAGCAGCAGCAGCAGCAGCAGCAGCAGCAGCAGCAAGCATGTGATAATTTCTTCTGCACTTTGACCCTAAGATACTTATTCAAAGGCTCCATCGCATCACAGGCTGATGATCATCAGGGAGTGGAAAATCTTCCAAAGCCGCGCTGGCCTCGGCGCCGGCAAATATCTCCACCACCCGACTCGAGCGGGTTCGGCAAGATCAGGCCACCCCTGACTTCGAGGAAAAACAGTGAACCCGGAGGCCGAAAGAGTGGGGGTCATCGTGGACCACATCGGGCGGTGTAAACGAAGTGAGATCCATTTTTGGAATTTCTCAACAACCAACCTCCTACCGCCGGCTGCACGGAAACCATTTGTCCATCCCGGCGCTGCATCCGCCCAAGCGTTTTGTCTGCCGGGAGGTTGAGCCGCAGGGCAAAACAACCGAACGTTGCCGACGGTGTGGGAAGAAGTACGTATCCTATTGTAAACGAATCCCAGAATCCGGAACATGGGAAACGCCTAGGGAAAGCGACAAGAATCGCATTCGTAGGCACCCAAATCAATGTTCATTGATGTAGAGAACAACCAGAAAGAGAAGTCAGAAAAAGAAGTCGTTGGTGTAACTATTCAACTCAAAACGGTAAGGATATCGATGAGTAATCCTATACTCGGAATGTGCTTTTTGCGAAGAGTCTTTTCAAAACAGAGTTGTACAGACGCATTTTCCAATATGATTACCAAACTCACAAAACCGAGACTACCCCCAAAAAGTAACGTTGAGTAATCCTAAAAGCATTGACACGATTATCCAACTAAGCCTCAGTATGCTCTCCCACTTGGGGTGCCAGCTCGGAGGGTCTACTCCAGGTCCGGATGTGTCCTGCAGTGTCTGTCAGCATCACAATCCTGAGACGTGAAGAGCCTGATGGAAAGCAACACTTACCTGACTTGCAACTGGTCATGATTGCATCTGGCGTGAAGCCGATCCAAGATAACGGGTCGTCGTCGATGACCTTGCTCTATACAAACGGTTAGTTCATGGATGAGACCACCAATTATGGATAAGCATCAAGGAATTGAAGCAAGCCAAGGGGGTATAACGTACCAAAACAGGAGGCAACATGGCCGTCGCAGCACGGGGCTGGACAGGGTGCACCAGCACCTCCCTCTTCTTCGCCTCCGAATCATTGCCGGCTCCCGCAGGCGCATTTGCATTCGCAGTATCAGGGCGTGGCATCGAAGACACAGTCGAGTTAGACCTAACCCTATTCCCCTCGGCTTCCTCACCACCGTTGCTGGTGACTGCCCCAGACTCGGGGGCGAAGGAGTTGCTGGCACCAAGCTGACGGACAGATGCCTACACACAACAATCAGCACCATGCTTATCGCCTTAGGGGTAGACAAAGAGGGGAAGAAGACGCACCGCCCTGGGCCGATTCAACATCCCCACGCTGAAATCCCACAAACAGATCCTGCAATCCTCGCCCACACTGCCAAAACGATAATTCTTGTCGTCGCAACGCCACGGGTCGAAAGCAACTGACGTCACCCAGGAGTGGTGGCCCTGGCAGCGGGCTACTAACCCCCCGGGGACGGCCGAGCTGCTCCCATTGAGGGTATCGGTCTCGGCGGCGGCGTTGGTGCCGTTGGGGCTGACATCGGAGGTTGAGAGGTTCGCCGTGGAACCGTTGGTCAAGTTGCGCTGAGGACGAGAAGAGGATGCTTCAGAGGGACACCAGATCGATAGGAGATCGTCTTGTCCGCCTGTGACGATGTACTTGCCATCGGGAGACCAGCAGACGCAGGTGAAGCCGCCGTAGTAGGAGTAAAAGATGTGTAGAAGTCTGGGAGGGGTTAGTTAACGATTCAGGGGTAACGACACAAAGGAGGGAAGGGCGTACTCCTCCCGGAGGTAATCTATCACCCTGAGGCTACCATCTTCCGACACAACAGCCAAATGACGACAGTCAGGAGAGAAGGCGAAGGCGTTGATCCGGTGATTCGACAACTTCCAGGCCGCAACGGGGTTCGTCTTCTGGCTCTTGGAGTTGACTGATTTAAGAACATGCATCTGCGTGGAGTAGTTGACCCGGCTCGTCCGGACAGTCTCGACACTAGCTCTGCCGCCAGACACGGCATCATCTTCGGGAACGAAGGCCGCATCTTCCTTCTCTTTGTCATACACCACCAGTGAGCCGTCCCAGTGCGCGGCAAGGAAGAGGTTCTCTGAGCCGGGGATCCACTTGATCTCGGAGACGGGGGTGCGGTTGATAATGCCCTATGAGGGTAAGGAGGGGTTCATAGTGGACTCATTTCAGGGGCACAAAACGTACATTCTTGTTGAGTCGCGTGTATCGTTGCGACATGGGCTCCCACCAGATGATCTCGCCTGTGGAAAAGCCCATGACCATATCGATATGCGACTGGCTCTTGGTAATCTTGTTCACATCATGACACAGGCAGTGCGCCCTTGTCAACAAGATCTTGGTGAGATATTCGGCCTATCCCCCAAACAGTCAGTATCTCAACCCCGCCTCCCCTTTCACTCAACCACTCCCGAGTATCATACCTTGAGAGCCGACGACAAATCCAGCCACTGTAATGCCCTCCCGACATTCGCAAAAGCCAACAATCCATCCTTCGCCCGCTCCTGCAACCGTTTCCCCAGCGCCTCATGGCAAATAACTCTCGAAATAAACGACGAGTTCGTCTTGCTCATATTATTCTTCGGCTTTCGTGGCTTGCTCTTGGATGACCCGCTATCTTTCTGGGACGACAGCAGCGAGTTGCTCTCTCCAAACGCAGGGGTAGCGGCGCTGGACGAGGCATTGGACGACGCGAACAACGGCACGGTCACGTCGCTTGCCGTCGTGGTGTTGCCGCCACCGGCGCTGCCGGTGCCGAGCCTGCCTGCATCGCTGATGCTCTCGCGGACGTCGGTTGAGGATTGGCTTTCGTCGGGATGCTCTTGGATGCTGGCGCCGGTGCTGGCTACTTGTTGCTGCTGCTGCTGTTGCTGGATGGTGCTATCCTTCCGGGAGAGGGTCCGGTAGATCACTGAGGGACCACTGCTGACATTGGTGCTATTACTGTTGTTGGGTATGTCAAGAGTGATGAGAGAGACCTTGGTACCGGATGTGGCAGGCTGAGGAGCGGTTGACAGAGGGTTTGGGTTGATAACGGGGGCCTCGGAGGGGTGTGGTGGAGGAGTTGCGAGGTGTAAGTCCTCCTTTAGCACGTACAAGCCTAGCGCAGGAACCGTTAGTCAAGTGTTCGTTTGTGTAAGTGAGATTTCAGTGGATGTACCCTCGCCAACAAGGAACTGGTACTGTGGCCCGGAGGGGTGTGATAACTGGTTATTTGTCTCAACCATGTGTGATGGTGCGCTGCCGGGGATTGCAGTGGGATATCCCGCCTGTGTCGGGTATTTTGGGGGGGGAGGTGGTAGGACGCTGGAGAGAGAGTAAGCCATCAGCCATCATGGTGGGCAGTGGACAATGATCAATGAGTGAATGAAGAGCTCGGTGATTGATTGACTGGGCTCTGCATGATCATGAAAGACGTGACAGGACAGACCGGCGAGGGGGAGGGGAAGGTCAGCGAGCCAGGCCGAGCTCGGATTCAAGGACGGAAGCATGTGCGGGCATGATTTGCATTTGCCCGTCGGTGACCCCCAACCTCACCCCCATCCCCCCGCGGCTGGCTGGGACTCGGAACACCTCGATCTCACATACAACATGGTCAATGACGTGCGGCGGCCTTGGCCAGCCGAGTAGCTACGCTAGTGTGTACAGGTACGGTGCGGAGACCGGGAGATGGCGACCAGTATGGATTGGATTGAGGCTTATTCTCTTGCCGCCTTGGAACTGGATAGCTTAAACTTGGACTGGTCCGAGACGTTTGCCAAGCCTGTGAGCAGATAAGGGCGACCGACGACGTGTTGTGGGCGATGTAGGAGACGCCCGGTTTGGGAAAACGGCCGAGACTGGACGCGTGCGCGCGACGAGTGAGGGGCAGCAAAGCTCAGTCAGGATAAGCAAGCTGTGAGACAGTGAAACAGTGAGCCAGCCGGGGGG
>JAAFKN010000400.1:0-13874 GCA_011800035.1 Thermochaetoides dissita | reverse complement strand
CCCAGAATAGAGTCCCATATTGACTTCATTTTCAATGCTTGCTCTGACCCACAGTAGCTGAACCCCATGTCCTCACAGGTCCTGGAGTATTCTTCGAGGACGTTGAGCAATCCAACCCGAACCATATCTTTTGATCCAGGGGCGGAATTTGTTAGAACCAACCCTGTATGTTCAACGGCCAGACTGTCTAGGAAATCATCTGCATCTCTGTAATCAAGATAAGTCATGGTCAGAACGGGCAACAGATAGAGTTCCTGATCCCTTCTGAGCTTTGTCTCATAGTTACTTTCATCCCAAAACTTTCTAACAGTGCATAATTCCCAGCTGAAATCCTCTCCCAGCTCTAAGTCACGCCTTGATATCGGCGCAAGGAAACCTTCCACATCAATGAAACCGGTCTGCACCGGACCGGTTGCCGAAGGCCCTGCCAGAGTACACGGAGCGTCAAAAACCCGAATGTGTATCTTCAAGGGGTCCTTAATATACTCCGACTCGTTTCCGAGGTTCGGCCATGAGGCATCGAATCCGAGCCACAAAATATTTCCTTTCTGTATAGAAGCCCACGACCAGCTTGGTGCATGTGAGGTGCGCAGTCGCTGCTTTTGTGGATCCTTGGGGTCTGTGTCCGGAAACCAACAGAAATCGAAAGTAAGGCATTCGCGCCATAGCCCAGCGAGATAATGCCACCCGGTGTTGTGCTTCATGACATCAGCCAGCTCGGAGATGGCGGGTAAGATATTGGATTGGAACGTGAGTTGACGTCTGGTGTATTCCACGACGAGGCGCTGCCAATGAGTTTGTTGGCCCACTTCATACTCAAAACCGGCTCGATACAGTTGAGTCCAATCGTATGGAATACCGGACTTCGGTATAGGGACGTTGTATGACCTTGGGCGCATGGCAGATGTGAACTCTCCTTTGTTGAACATCAACAACGTCTCGGGACAGGTTTTATCCCCGCTTGATGAGCACTCGCACCAGCGACCCGACCAGCATTCCCACACCAGCTCATGTGTGGCGAAATGGAGCACTCGTGGGGAGAGCATTTGCTCCTGGAATGTCCAGCGCCGGCTGAAGAGCGGGCAGCAGCCTATCATGGATGAGACTGCGTCAACATATTGCATGGCGACTAGTCCAGGTAAGTGAAATGTCCTCGAGACCGTGACAAGGACGATGCGTTCGCTGTTGTCCAGGTTTGTGAACAGCCCGCCGAACGGCGAGTTGGCTCACGAGACGCAGATGGTCAAGTAAGCATTGCTATAGAAATCAGCCATGCAAGCCGACTCGCGCTTCCAATCTTCGCCATTAGTGTCGTCTTGAATGATGCAGAGAGCATCAATCCATATGTGGCAGATACTGAGGACACGATCAACCTCGATGGTGTCTTGGAAGGTCTTCGGGAGAGCGGTGATCGACAGTCCATTTTATGCTGCCGGTATGTAGCCCTTATGGTTTTGATGAAATTAACAACCCCCCAGCAGTAGGACAAGCAGATGTATTTACCCTTTTTACCTGCTGTTTCCAGAAGACGGACTCGATCAGGGCGTTCGATGTATAGAACCCTCGTTGGCAAGACCGGGTCGCTGTTTTGTGCCCCTCCTAGAGCAATGCACCTAGTATGGTTTTCTCTGCACTCTTTAAACCAGGTTTGGATTAAGTCCACAGAAGAAGACGACCGGTTGGATATCGCAAAACACTGGGGAAGTAGGTTCCATGGGTTCGGCAGACCTGACCAAATCATTGTGAGCTGGCATGATACATTGCCTTAGTCTCCCTCCTTGACCTGGTGGCCAGATACCTTCGATCCCAAGAGTACGAACATTTCAGGCCACTGGCTATTTCCGAATAATACTAAGTAACGAGTATATCCCGGTCAGTGAAGTACAAAATAAGACGATTTATATCGCATCTTCGGTCTTTTTCCTGTTACCTTCAAGATATGTTTCCAGAGCTGGCACCTCCAGCAACAGCAATGCCTTACGACATATCCCTCTCCACGTATATATTCCGTGAACTTTTTGAAGGTGTACAGCTTTTGATCTAACGGGTTACTGAACGGCCGCGAGTCCATCTAATCATCACAAAGAGCTTGTATTTCGTCTTGATCTTGTATAGCGTTCGAAGCTGGATCTGTGTTCTTATTCGTTTCCCACAAAGAGGGCGTGCCATTGCTGCCTTGAACCGTGATGGCCGGTTGCTGTTCCTTATGTTGTTTTGACTCAGCCCAGCGGATACGGCACTCATCACAGGGAGGCCCACGGGAAGGGGAAGCTAGATCGGTCGATATCTTGAACCTTCACGTCAACGATGCCATCAACATTGCTAGTTATGGTTCTATTTGGGTAGTGTGTCTAGGGAAAGCTTGTATGAGCTTTTGGAGGATATATCAGCTGTGGCCTACTCAGCGCTAATCTAGTATTGTGTTTTGTCATCGTCGGGCAGAAGATTGCTAGTGACCGAGTCGGTGACCAATATAGTTGCACAGCTAGCCCCGCAAGAAGACCACATTTTACTCGTCAGTCCTCAAAATACAGCCAAGGCAAACTGCGAGGCAGAGTAGCGTTATCCATCACAATCGTCACTAGAGGCCTCCATCTCATCGACAATGGCTGTCCTGGCTGGACCAATAGCTTTGGGCCGTTCACATACAAGGGGCTGCTTGTTCAGCATTACTCTATGCTGTTAGTTAGTCTCTTGTGTTAAGGCCAAGATTCTTTAGTCGCGTTGGTAAAAACGGCGCTGTTTCAATGCTCATCGATACGTTTTCTTGAAATATGTAGTTGCTACTACTGACTACACCCTGAGACTGCTGTTGTTCCTGCTCCTTGCGATCCGCCTCCTCCATCTCTTCCAACAATGAGAAACCTCTAGCCGCTAAACGAGAGCCCTTGTTCTTCAAAAATTGTTTTTGCTGACGCAATCGGCGAAGCTTGGCCAACTGCTCCGACAAACTAGTCTGTAACTCCAACAACTTCGCCTGCACTTCTTCCTCCTGTTCCAAACGGCGGTATTCCTGCATCATCTTCTCCACTAAGAGGTACGTACGTTGGCAGGAGCTTAGGGAGGAGGTCATATCGCCCATCTACAAGCCGAAAACGACTCGGTCTTCCTGCAAGAACAACCGGCGCGAACGCAGTTACTGCAGCGAGGATAATCTGGCGTCATACGACACTCCAACTCGCGGGACTCGCAGCGCTCGCAAGGCAACATCTCAAAACTCACTTCATCGATATACAACGACAAGATTGAGCGATAGGACTTAGAACGCTTTCACCCGGGTGCAACAGCGATACAGGGGGGTACTTACACGATAAAGCAGGAGGGAAGAAGGCAGGAGTGTGACAGCATGGCTTATATCTTTCGAGGACAAAGATCGAGAGAGGGGGCATTATGCCACGACCAACAGAGTTATCAGGCGGTAAAAGCAGGGCCAGCGCAGCACGAGCGGGTCTGAAACGACTAATGGAACGCAAGGAAAGTGTGAGGGTTGCGAGGTGGCAGTCGGAGTCGTGCCCGGGAGGTCACGTGATGCCGCCGCAGGCCCTCGGGAGGGGAGGGGTAGGCTAAGCGCCCCGAGTGCTCGGTCTCGTGGGTCTCCCCTGAGAGGAGAAGGGCCTGCGGGGCCCTTCGAGTACCCGGCTGTGTGGGTGTCCCGCATAAGGCTCCCGGGGACGGGAGCCCGGAAGGAGGGGAGTCCTGTCAAGAGAGGACGAAACACAGGTGGGCCCCGACCGCTCGGACTCAGCTAGGCCGATGCTGGGCGCGCAGAGGCCGCGCCCAACGGACCCACTATCGGAAGACAAACGGAGGGAGACGACTGTGGAAGAATGGCTCACGTGATGGAAGGAAGGCAAACGGAGGACCTAGGATAGAAAAGGATCCAGAGGCTCAGAGGACAGGAATAGGCTAGGGCTTAACAGACGTTCGTCCCATTTGCTACCTCTGCTCTATCTGCTCTATCTCGCTCTCTTAGTGCGTGCCCAACTCTGACACTCTCGTTGAGACCTATCACCACGACAAGACTGGGTTTCTATAGCCGCTAATAACATTAGGTAACTTCTAGCATTGAAATATAGAGCTGATCGAGGAGATTTTAACGGTGCTGTCAGTTTTTGCATGCGATGCATGGTTGTATGCTGATGGCTTAGGAAGTGTACAAGGAAGATAGAGGTTGGAGAGAGGAATGACGAGTATTGCTTGCCCTCGAAGTTGGACGAGAGGTCTTTTGCAAAACCTTAGTCCTAGCTATTGAATAGGCTGAAAGTAGAAGACCCTTCTATGTAGTATAGATAACCTTGCTATTAGTAAAAGACTTATAGAATGAAAGAGCCTTCTATATCAACATATCAAAAGTCATAATCAGAATGCCAAGAAGAGGAACATATCTGCGTCTAGACATTCCAAAATGCACCTGGGTAGTTGAGAACACTGAAAGTTTGGGAGATAGGACTCGGTGCACTTTTTCCTGGCCAGCAGGTGTTGGGTGCTGATCGCTTGAGGTCAGGAACTTGGGGGTCACGTGCAATGCGGGGCAGCTCGGTGGGTCATAACGATAAGAGCTAAGCACTAATGCCGTCACTCGCTTATCCCACGCTGCTCTCGTCGCGTTCATCGCGTTTTCCCCCAATGTTTCCCAGTGAGTACTGCTTGTGCCCTCTTCGCTGGCCGATTTTTTTTTTTCACCAGCAACACCAGCATCACAAGCAGCACCAACCCAAGATGAGTGCCTGTGGTAAGTTTAGCAATCAATTGACCTAATGCCAGTCGCGCAAGCCTGTTGACCCAAATGCCCAAACCGCAGACTCGACCGACCAACGCCCGCACTTCTCGCTGCCTCCCCGCCGCTGCTTTGTGACAGTGGGGGCCACAGCTGGCTTCCGCAACCTCCTCGACGAGGTCAGCACCCCCGGTTTCCTTCGCGCCCTGGCCGAGCAGGGCTACAGCCGGCTGGATGTGCAGTGCGGCCCAGACCTGGCACACTTCCGTGCGCGGGTTGCTGCCTTGGCGGAGGAGGACCGCCGAGGGATCGAGGTGTCGGCCTTTAGCCTGGTCGACGACATCACCCCCTTCCTGGTGGCCTGCCGCGGGGAGGAGGGCGTGCGCTTGGCCGGCTGCGTGATCTCCCATGCCGGTAAGCAATTTGTGTTTCGCAGGTTGAGCACGAAACACGACGAGAACGCGTGGCTGATGACCTTCAGGCACAGGTACCGTTTTGGAGGTCCAGCGAGTCGGCGCGCCGCTGGTCGTTGTCACCAATCCGACGCTAATGGACAACCATCAGCTGGAGTTGGCCGAGGACCTTGCACGCAGGAAGCTCGCTATCCACGGTCGCATCGGGTAAGCAGTGCTGTTTTTGATCAAATGTTCTGTGCTAACCAGTATAGTCACCTTGACGACGCCCTGGTCGAGATCGCACAGCTGGTGAACGAAGGCATGTTGGACCGACTTCCGCCTTACGCCCCGCCGACGCTTCCCGTCCCTCCCGAGAACCGCATCACGTTTTTCGACTGGATGGTGCTAACCTGCTATCCAGACGAGCTGCGCAAGCAGAGGCACCTGGCCGCGCTTTGCCAAGCGGCTGGGAGGATCGCTGCCCCCAAGTGCAGGGGCGAAGAGGAGGATGCAGCGCGGATGCAGGTTGAGTAGAGCGACAACACTGCCTCTCGCTCCCGCACTCCTGCTTTCTCCTGCTACGATGGGCCGGCCGATACCAAGGATGTTAATGATGAGCACAAGGAGGGTTGCAATGGCAAGGCCATTGCACCGATTGGCAGGCTTCCCAGGCGCCATATCACTGGCAGCCAGGACAAGGTCAACTTTGAGGCTGCTGATGAGTACATTGCCACTGGCTTCAGACATCGTGGTCGCATGTTTGGCAGCAAGAAGGGCAATCATCTCGAGTGGAAAGTCACCAATGGTCTCTTCCCTCACGAGCTACCCACAGCGGCTCCTGATGATGCCGGCGTCGGTGTAAGCAGCCACGATGCCGATGATGAAGTTGTCACTACACATGGTGTCAAATGGGTCGATCCCGACTGGATAGTCGCCAGTCGCATATTCCCTCATGAACGGCCTGTGGTCAAGGCCAATGACAATGACAACATAGTTAGCATTGTCAACAAGGAGGATCACAATACTCAAAGCCTGGTCAGCACCGAAAAAGACAATGAAAAGATCGTCCAAGTCACCACCCCTCACGGCCAGATCATTGCTCACACCAACTGGAGAGTGTCCGATTCTCTCTTCCCCAACGAGCTGCCGACTGTCCCGAAACACTACAAGGCTACCTCCTCGCTCAGCGGTGACGGTGTCAAGAGCACCCACTGCCTCTTCCCACACGAAACCCCGACCATCCCAAGCCACAGGGCCACATCCTCGAACGACAGTGATGCCATAAAGCGCACGCACTTCCTTCCCCCCCACGGCATCCCCGCCACGCTGAACCGCAGTGCTAACTCTAGCTTGAGCAACATGAGTGAAGCTGCCTACTCTCATCACAGTTTTGCTCACAGCAACTGTGACGACGAGAACCTCACAGCTAGAACCCTCGTCGAGATCCACAGTGTCATGGACCTCGTTAATATCATTAATAACCACACTGCTGGGAGCATTTCTCGAACAAGTAGCATTGCGTCCAGTATTCAGCGTGAGAGGTCTCTTCTGTTTGCCAGTTGGGATGGGGTGTGGAGATTCCCAGGCTCAGAGAGCGAGCAGGGGGATTACTTTGTTCAAGATGAAGAAGAGGAGGGGAATGATGAGGACGATGGGGACAATGATATGCTGCAGCTGGTGGTGCGCAAGTCTGAGACCTAGTCGCGGGGGTTTAGTTGCTGGAGATGTCGACATACCTGATGTGAGGCATGAAGCGTGAGAAGTCTCACAGCGATTTCCTCATGCTTGGAGCACGGTCGTCAGCTTCGTTCAGCTGAAGATTGGCCGACATCAGATATTCGGCACGGAGTTCTTTGCGTTAAGAGCGATTACGCAAACCTTTCGGATCTCTGCCGACTTGATTCCATCTTGAATCTCTCACTGTTGCGATTGATCTTAACATAGGTCTTTTGAGATTTCCGATATTCCGCTTCCGCCTATGTCAGCTTGAACATAAAAGACTTCCCAGCTCAGGACTTTTGATCCTTCTCACTTAAGCCCATATTCCTAAAGCCTTTGTGGCTCGGGCCGATCACCTACCATTCACATCACAAGTCATCTCAGCAACCCATTATCCCCAAAATACCTTAAGACAGTCTTTATCGACCTCTGTTCTGGCGTCTAAGACCACACCGATACTTGCCCTGACAATAGCCCTCTGATTATCAGCTCTCACCATCCTCTAAACTCCCTGGGCCATTGGCCAAGTTCTTCCCATATATGTTCGACTTGATGAGTCTTGAACTCTCTCGCACATTAACCAAGTGACGATAGGCCGTGAAGGTAAAGGTTTGACTGAATATTTGTCATATCACTGTGATTATAAACTTTATGATGAGGATTTGACCGGGAGAGGAGTTTATTGGGATCGGTTTTTCGATGAGGAATCTGGAAATGGGGAACAAGCATGCATGGAACAGGGAGCGCGGCTCGGATAAAGCATACTCTTGTTTGGCGTTATGTAATGATCTGCATAGGGTTGATTCGGTGCATGAATAGTGAGATACCCTTTGTGGTACATCAGAGAACTCTCGGTCGCTGGGAGAGAGCAATAAATACACAATTCTCATAATCATAGGAATACCACAAGTGACTGAGCAAGGACCGTTAACTGATTGATCATGACACAAACCGCATCTTTATAAGTTGGAATGGCCCAAACGATTCCGAAACGGAGGGTATCTTGGCACATGCTCTTAAGTGGCACGGCTTCTCATTTTCAATCCGCCACTAGAGATCGTGTATGTAAGATACAACATGGTAATGCATATATTTTCAATTATTTTTAAGTTTGAAGGACAAAAATCCCTAGCGTAGCTTTTCACAACAGTCTCGTGCGTCAGCTGATTGGATTTACTGCAGTCTCCAAGCGATATCGGTACCGCAGGTAGGTTCCCTTGGGCTTGGCTCTATAGAATCTAACACATCAGAGTCCGTCAGCCGTTACAAAGGAAAGGAACGAATGGCCGGCCAGTCCGGCCTACAGGCAGGCTGTTGACCGGGCTGTAGGCCCGGCTAGCCCAGTTCGTCCCCAGAGCTCAGTTCAAGCCTCACAGCCAGCCTGTACTCTGGGAGCGGCTCTTCCATATTATTACCCTTGATCGCCGTGGTATGGCCGCTCAAATTCTCTATAAATGTTGTGAGAATTGTACACTCTGAGCTTCCACCAGCGGCCATCACTCTGACGCAAGGGGGATATATGACCTTTCGGAGGGCCTGGAGAATAGCCTTGTGGTTGGTATTGGGCAGCAAGTGAAGCCAATAGGTTTATGAGGGGTCTGCAGCTCCAGCATTGTGTTGATTTGTCTATCGCGTATCAGAACATATTTCGAGTTACACAACTGCACAAGAACTCTGCCGTGAGTGTGAAGCATGCTGAGCGTATGACTCAGCCTTACCCCCGCACTATCATTATGTCAGGTTGGTTGTGCATATATCATTCTTTTGAAGGGCCTCCTGGCTGTATCGTCCCCAAGGGCCTTCTTACATCCTATTCGCGTTGGAGCTGAGATTTTGTCTTGTCTTGCTCATGTTAGATCTCCTCTTTGCCAACGCCCTTACTATATGAGCGGGTTTTCTACATAGCTTTCTTTCCTTCTTCCTCTTTTCATCGCGCCTCTTTCTTCATTATTAACAGTACATCCAACTAGACCAGAGCTAACTTTCGAAGTCCTGCTTTTTTTCCAACCTAGGGGAAACAGTTGCAACTCCACTAACCCTGGTACTTTGACCCAATGCCGGAACATAAGGCTCAGAGGGGAAAGGCGAAAATAACTGAAAAGCTCTCACTCTCTAAGATGTCCCACTGAGAAGACCTAAAGGGTGTTGGTATCCAGGTTGCGCAGAATTTTGGTGTTATCAACACTGGCCTTTTGTGGTCAACTATCACCAAACAGGTTTGTCTGAGCCGTGATCTCGCTTATTTGCGAGTAACCGTCTTGTGGCCGATCTTGAGCTGGCATCTGTTCCATAAGAACAAAAAGATGCTGAAATCTTCAGCTGGCTCTCTTCTCTGTGCACAGCAGACTATTCGCTACAACAAGCCGTCTTTCTGCGCCAAAGACAAGAAGGCACAGGACAGTGGTTCCTAAAATCTCCTCAGTTTCAGGAATGGTACAGTCCTTGCTTCTTTCATACCTGTCTCATTCCTATTTTTCCTCAAGCTAATCAGTCCACCAGGCTGTCAAGGAAGCCAGTGACTCTCTTCTGCCCCAGCATCCGTGGTGCTGGGAATAATATTCTTGTATCGATCGTCATCGATTATCTCCAAAGGAACTCGGGAGACCGTGACGTTGGCATCGCATACATATGCTGTAACTTCCGGCGCGTAGAGACCAAACAGCGGAGTAGCTCATTGCCAATCTCGTAAAGCAACTACTCAGGAACAAGTTTCCACCGCCACCCGCAGTCATGGATGCTTATACTCGACACGAGAAGCACAGATCACAGCCATCGTTGAGCGATCTCGAGGAGATGTCCCAGGCTGTTGCCACACTGTACAAGGATGGGGTCTTCGTTATTGTTGAAGCGCTGGACGAGTGCCAAATGAGCGACAATGTTCATTGCAAGTATATTGAAGCATTACTACAGCTTCAGTCCAGAGGAACTAATGTCAACCTCCTGGCCACATCTCGCCCTGTACCTGGTATTGTGGAAGCTTTTGATGGGCACTCCCACCGAGAGATCGCAGCCCAGAAGGACGACATCGAGCGCTACCTGAGGAGTCATGTGCCCAATTCGCACCCTGTTAAAAAGCACCAAGAGCTTCAGGAAGATATCGTCAGTTGTATTGCTGATGCTGCAGACGGCATGTGAGTGAGCAATTTCATAGCATTGTATATAAGACATCTAGGGAAGTTACTTTTTACTAACCAAAGTCAGGTCTCTACTTGCTTATCTCTTCCTCCAGTCTTTACAGAACAAGGTCAGCGTAACACGTATCCGGAACACTCTTGAGCAGCTCCGCAAAGTCAGATATAGCAATTCCGGACCGAATGAGAGCAACCATGCTCTATTGCGTCTTGCATATGATAGCACAATGGCGCGAATCAATGGGCAATCAGATGAACACAAGGAGCTTGCCAACCATGTGCTATCCTGGATCATCTGCGCCAAACGTCCTCTCAGAACGATAGAGGTTCAGAATGCATGGGCTGTCAAGGACAGTGAGGACGACGAGCTTGATGAAGCCGCAATTCCTGATGCCGAAGACATGTTTTCGGCATGTTGTGGGCTCGTTGTTATCGACAAAAAAAGCGAAATCATTCGACTTGTCCACTATACCGTTCAGGGATATTTTCAGGATACTTTGCCTCGGTGGTTTCCGAACACTCACCACAATATCGAAAGTACCTGCGTATCATACCTTCTGTTTAAGGACTTTTCAGGTGGCCTTGTCGGGACGCGTGAGGAGGCGCGTGAGCGATTTGAAAACCCTCTCTTCACCTATGCTGTTGACTACTGGGGATATCATACCTCTGCGTGTTCGGGCTGCATTCCCCAACTGCTTGGCTTATTAACTAATCCGGAATGGGCCAGTATGGCGGTACAATTTTATGCCAGATTTGCCATGATCAGAGTGCTGCCTTGGATCCTTGATGATCCAAACATAGCTTTGGAGTATTTGACGCCATCTCAGAATGCATTTCACATGGTTGGTCTCTACGGGTTCAACACTATAGTCAAGGTGCTCCTTACTAGCGCGCAGGACATTGATCCTGACAACAAGATCATTGAGGCCGAAAGCCGCTGAGCTACGCTGCAGGGAATGGCCATAACGAGATTGTAAATCTCTGTTATCTGATGGCCGACTTGATCCAGACCGACAAGACAGGTTCGGTCGAACGCCGCTGAGTTACGCTGCAGAGTATGGCCATAACGAGATTTGTAAACTCTGTTCTCTGATGGCCGAGTTGGTCCAGACCGACAAGACAGATTCCGTCAAACGCTGCTGAGTTATGCTGCAGGGAATTGCCATAACGAGATTGTTAGAGCTCTCTTACCCCGATAGCACCGAGTTACGTCAATGGGATACTCAGGACTAATTTGAGACTGGCGTCATTCCTTCGGATATTGCTTAGTTAGCTAATCTGTAACAGTCTCATATAGATAGTATTCCTTTGCTGTTCCCTTCCTAACTGTAGACTGTCTTGCACCTTTCCAAGCGTCTATGACGCTCTGAGAGTAGATGATATCTTAATTCTCTGTTTGAAGGGGAAATCTTATCGTCAACCTTGCGTTCATTCTCGCAAAGAAGTTTGTAAGCTATATCGTTTGAAGTTAGATATTGCTTCGTTAGTATTTTGAAGGATATTGTGCCATCTTCCTAACCAAAGCTGACTCTGAGCGAAGTGTAAAAATGGGGAGCAAGTTCCCGGTGAGTTAGGCTGAGATTTCGATAAAAGATAGTGCTAATTGTGACGATTTCACGGCCTCCTGAGATGGCCTCGAAGGTAGTGACCAGGCTATGGAATCTGAAAGACAGAAGGTCTCACACGGACTGTTCAACACTGTGGTCACAGTTGAGATAAGCAGCTGTTTGTATTGCCGACGAGGAGTCCTCATGAACATCCTCGAGCGGGTGACTAGCCGCATCCTTATAACACGATGTTGGCCATTCTCCCGTGGTGATTATTACTGTCCCCTAGGTGATTCTCACACCTGTGTAGTTGATTATCACTCTCGTCTGGGTGGTTATTAACGGGGCATGCGTGACTGTTTCCTGGTTGGCCAGTTTCGTTTATGCCTTTCCGCCTTACAAGTTCGGCCTTCCTTTTTGTGCCTTGTCTTCTTCATAACACAACAACACAATGATAATAATGATAAAAGAGCTAGTCGACAGCCGGGGAAGATCAAACACCATCCCTCTTCTAGGCCTAGGTCTTTAAGTGAGCTCTCATGAGCGAGGCAGTCCCGGCCGTACCGTATTAAACTGGAAGCAAAACAGACAGTTAGGTGAAGAGAAGTATTTTCGGATTTTGTATGCTAAAGATCTTTCTTTTGCAAAAGTTGTGTGTTTTGCTAGTGAAATCCTGAAATCGTAGGGCATTTGGCAGGGGACAGGAAAGACAGTAGAACTAACGCTACTAACTCAGATGTTAGCAGCCACATACATAGTGAAATGAGGTTAACATACTATGGCTTCCTCGCTCCCAACGGCGGTCTCGAAGGTTGGCTTTACCTCACTTTTTCTTGTTTCACCGTGATTGCAGCAGCAAGGCTTACTCGTCTCAGGTACTCAGGGTTCTGACGACGTTGAATGTGAACTTGGTCATAACGGAGGTCCATTAAGGAACCCGGGCTGACCCAAATCCCACTAGAATCAGCGTTGCGTGGAGATCAATCCGAGCCTTTGAGTTGCAAGGGATACTACTCCACACAGCGAGTTCAAATGCACAAGGAGTTCCCAGTTGCCACTTCAACCTTATCGATGGTTGAGATTGGAGCAAGCTCGAACTCCCGGGTTGCTTGCAGGATAAGATACTTTCAAGATGCAGTCAGTGAATAGATATTAAGTGTAATGGAGACAATTGCTTTTAGACTTACGTTAGTGATATCGGCCTTGGGCCGGTCCCTTGACATGCCTGGCTCCCATCTTAATCTCCATTTCTCCTGTTCTTCAGGGCGCTTCCGTTTCATGTCCCGTAAGACCGTATTGTCAGCCTTCACTACAAGGTTTTCCCAGACCTCGACTATATACCGTGTCACGACCAACAGGGAGTATCAGACGGGAAAAGTGGTCTCAGACACAAAGGACCAATAAAGACGTGGCTCACGCGAGGTTTGAAACGGTCAACAGGAAACTGGGGTTTCTGACGAACGGTCATCAGAGCTAAGAATCACCAACGAAAGGTCGCCAGAGCTAAGAATCACCAATGAAAGATCGTCAGAACTAGGAGCCACTGGTGGAAGGCTGAAAGGCCCTTGGTAGAAGAGATAAGGAAGGATTCTGAGTATATAAGGTAGATAGATCCCTCGCAGCAGGAAGGGGGACGGAAGAACTCCCTAGTCAGCAATACAAACAGTTGCCCAAACCAACTGGTGAACGCAGTGCTTCTGAATCCGTGTGAGAACTCCTGTCTCTCAGATCCATATGCCTTGAACCAAACCCGAACCCATCTCAGGAAGGTGAGTTGGATCGTCACATACCGGGTAATTCCAAGCGTTTGGACGGTTGTTATCTCTTGCGGTCCGAGTACTGGGTAGTCTTTACCCTAAGTTCTGACGTAGTGTCTCAGAAGGGCTTTCAAGACGGCCTTAGCATACGCCTTATCGCAGCAAAGATCCAACACACAGTTAGGTCGCAACGGCATTGTCATGCCCCTTACGACACGGTCGTTACTGTCAAGTATCTTCCGTTAATTTATTCCGTTCGACTCCGTTTGTAAACGGTACCGCTAACAGTGGAAACAAGGGGATCCATTTCGGCCGCCGACGCTTATCCTTTTTGGCCGCCTCTGTTCCAGAAACAAAAGGATCACTGTCGCATACATTGAAAGGCACTGTTTACCTACCTAATTGCCCCGTTATCCCATTGCCCATCAAACCCATACGAACAGCTAACCTCCTTCGCCACGCTTGCTTGCTTGCTCCTTACCCAGCCCCAAGCCCCATGAACCCTTCTAATCACTTACTTATTTAAGACCACTCTCCAAACCTTCACCACCGCATCCTCTCATGCTCACAACTCAAAACCTCGTACACCCTCGCAACATCCATATCCC
>JAAFKN010000399.1:0-13886 GCA_011800035.1 Thermochaetoides dissita | reverse complement strand
GTCCTCGCCTTCTTATTACTGGCCTTCCTGGCATGGGCCAAGCCTACCTGGCAGCTGCCATATTACACCATTTGGAAGGTGTTCATGTTCAGACTATGGACCTGGGGAGTCTCATGGGTGATGGCAGACCCCTTGAGCAGGTCATTGTGAGCAAGTTTGTCGAGGTGAAGCGACACAAGCCCGGTGTCATCTTCATCCCTGAAGTTGATGTATGGTGGAACAGTATGACCGATGTGGCGATCACGACGTTCATCAGCATGCTGAGGAGCATTCCTCCTTCTGATCCTATCTTGCTGCTGGCGACTGCGCAGTGCCCACCTACTGAATTGCCAATTGAGATCCTCCGCGATCTGTTTGGCTTTTCGAAGAAGAACCGTGTCGTAATTGAGAAGCCTACAAGGGTAAGTTATGCCTTTTTGGTCTCGACTATTCGCGATGAAACTAACACACACTAGCAAAACCGTCTCGAGTTCTTCTCCAATATCATCGATCATATCAGAAAGCTGCCTCCCGAGTTCCCCGATCCCGCCAATCGCAAGAAGCGCGTGCTTGAGAATCTTCCTGTCGCTCCTCCGCCTCCGCCGAGGACGCTCACGAAGGAAGAAATCAAGGCCCAGCGCAAACAGGACTTGCATCACCTGAACCTGCTGAAGATGCGCCTACAGCCCATTATGGACCAGATCAACCGCAAGTACCGGAAGTTCAGGCAGCCGGTCATTCCTCTCAGCCAGATTCAGTACCTCTTTGAGGAGGCCGACCCGAACTACGTGCGCCCCGACATCGAGGATGACGCCAGCCGGCCATATGAGATCGCTACCGACAAGGAGGGTGTGCCGGGTATTCGTGAGAAGGCCACGGGCAAGTTCTTCTACAATCTCGAGACTACGACCATCGAGGAGCGTCTGGCCAATGGCTACTACGCCCGGCCCATTGACTTCTACAAGGACATCAATCGACTCTATCTCGACGCCAAGAACATTGGTGATCGCGATAGGGCCCTCAAGGCTAACGAGCTCCGCACGAATGTTGAAGTTGACGTCCATGACATTGCTATCAGCCTGGCCAGCATGGGCATCAAGTTCGACGAGATCTATGAGAGACAGCTTCAGCGGGCCAAGGAGGCCGAAGAGAAGGCTCGCAAGAAGGCGGCTTTGCAGCAGGTCGTCGACAGAGTCCAGTCTGACATTATCGCTGACGCAGATGGGGACAGTGACTCTCAGGGCCCAGTTGGTATGAGCTTGTCCATGACGAGAATGGCCCGCGTGACCAATCCTCATCGAACGACAACGACGGCTACGACGGCGGCTAGGTTCCAGCCCATCATGAGTCCTGAGTCTAAGAGGCACCAGGACGGTGCAGACTCGCATCGGTTGACAAACGGGACGTCATCTACTTCTCGGCAGGATGGCGAAGACGTTCATATGAGCGGTGTCGACGATGAGACGCAGCCGTTGTCGTTCCCGCGCCCCGATATGTCCTCGCTTGTTCAGTGGCCTCATTTTGGTCCTCGTACTCACCTTGAGAGCTCGATGAGGGCAACTCAAGGCACCCATCTCTCTCAACGATCTGCCATCACTACAGTTCCGCCGGGTCTGACGCCGTCGGCAATCGCCAATGAGGCTTCAACCACCAAGACGTCAGAGCTGTCGAGCCATCGTGCTTCTACCGGTTGGGGCACGCAGAATACTAACGGCACGGCTCATGGCCCTGAGGAGAATTCCCTTATCGACACCCAAGAGCAGGGCGTCCACTTCCAGCAAGCTTCACAACCTCTTCTCCCCAGCGGCAGCCAGTCGAGCACAAGCGGCAGTTGGGCTCATTCCCAGGCAGCCGCCATTGCAGCAGGTCTTTTGCCTGCCCGCCCAGGCATTATGCCCCCTCCTCCCGGCCGTGGCTCTGCAGACAACACCCCGTGCTCCTCACAGCAAAACGCCCCTCGCAAGCCCTCAGCCACCAATCTTGGCAACATCCTTAACTCCGAGGAACACCCTGGCAACGGCAGCGGCGCTGGCCCCAGCCAGCCCTCAAACAATGCCCGCGCCTCCCACAACAACCAAACTGGCCCCTCGAGTGGCTCCTCCGCCGGCAGCTTCGCAACGCCTCACACCCCGCTCTCTGTGGGAGGCGCCCCCTCAGTAGGTATCCCAGCCAGCCTGGTCGGTGTTCTCCGCGCCTCAGGCCGCTCCATCGTCTCCTCACAACAAGCAGTCATCCACGAGGGCCTTCTTGAAGAATTCTGGCAAACCCTCGCCGAGCGCACAGTGGGCTGCAGCGTCGAGCAGCTCGAACAGATCTACCGCGAGCTGATGGACGTGATCTGGCACACGCGTCACGAATGGAACCGCATGGCGGTTTTGAGCACGCTCACGTCTGTGTTTAATGATACTATTGAGGATATTCAGCTTGTGCAGGGTGAGTTGGTCGGTAGTGAGAAGAAGAAGGAGCATGAGCACAGGACGGCTGCGTTGATGGCTGCGGCTGCCAAGGCGGCTGAAGAGGCTGGTCAGGGGCTGGCGCAGTTGATGGAGAAGATGCAGGCGCAGGGGCAGGTGCAGCAGGGCGATGGGGGTCAAGCGGAGGTCGTGTTGGAGAGTGTGGAGGGGCTTGGTGGTGTTACGGCGGTTGCTCCAGTCGCGGCTCCTGGTGCAGGTGCTAGTGAGCAAGGTCAGGTTCAGGGTAAGGGTCAGGGCAGTCAGGGCCAGGGTAGTCAAGGCCAGAGCCAGGAACAGAGTCAAGGTCGGAGTCGCGGAAAGGATGATGAGCCGTGGGTGTATTTGAGAGGTGATATGGTGGCTTGATAGGGATGGGATTGATGATGATGATGGATTGGCTTTCCTAATGGGATGAACAGAAAGAGAAGGGTTTAGCTTGTTTGTTGGCATGATAATGACCGGAACTGGTTGGGGCAGATGGAAATAAAATGGCTTCGGTGCTTAACTACTGCGTGGATACTACCTACCAACTTACCTGCTTTTTACTTACTTGATGAAGGGCTTTGGGTGGGCTCTTAATTCATGGTTCCTACAGCATGTGTTTGTTGTTATTATATCTCTTCTGAAAGCTCTCGCGTTAGCAGATATCTCTCTGGATTTTTCTTTCCAACCGCTTGAGTCTTTACTCGTGCATGCCACCCTGAGCTATCTCGTCTTTGTGCTCCTGGGTAAGCCCATCGTCTCCTTCCGTCTCGTTTTCATCTTGTGCTGTTGGTCTGGTTGGTTCCGTGAGGATGACTTTCCATGGTCTTAGCCGTAGGGTAGAAGACATGCGAGACATGTAAGATCGACACCCAAGCATGAATGTCATATGGGTTTATGGGCATGACATGATGGGGTCTTCCATGAGGGTGTGATAGAAAGAGGCACTTCCCAGGCAGCTATGAGCCCAGGGGCAGAGAATGGGGCACCGAGGCCTCCTCCACACAAGACTGACAAGAGCATGAGAATGTCTAAGTAGCGAGATAATGCAATCGGCTCTTCTCCAACACTATAACATTCTCTCGTCAACCTCAGCATCCATCCACCTTTATCTGATCCAGTTCCCAGAACCAGTGATCCCAGGTATCCGCACGATATGGACCTTCGCGGTTCTGGGGCTTCAGGCCCATACACTCTGGTTTCACCTTCCGGGTCCTGTTCCCATACAACTCCAATCTCCTCGGCAGCCCGTCTTTCCTCATCTGATAACTTGTTTCCCCTGAGATCTTGCAATATCTCACCCATCTTAGCTGGCTAATAATCGTGCCAGAACTTGATAATGTCCTCGTTCTGGTGTTCCCCGTTTTTGAACACGGAGGTTATCTATTCTTCAAATTCTTCCATGAACTCCTCCAACAATGAGAGCTCAAAAGCATGCTCCTCCTCGATGTCATCCTTGCTAAGGTGGTCAGGTGATCCAAGATATCTAAATGTCTTGTCGTCCAGGCTGCAGCACTGGTGTGGTATACCAAGTAATGAGCAGGTAGAAAATTTTAAGGCCGTAACATGGTGATTGAGACTGAGGCATGTCCCAGATGTCTCAAGAAATGAGGCAAAATGGCCAACATAGAATCTGATCAACGATTCATCGACTTCCTTGTTGAATTGGCTGGATAATATGTTGTAGTCCTTCTTCAATACCCGCCCCAGTAGCATCTTGAAGGGAGTGCACCTTGTAGGGAAACACAAACATTGACAACTGTCAGCCTCCTGCCTTTGTATTCCCGTCCTTATAAGATGGCTCTTCCATCCTTTGTAGCTTTTTTGTGTACCAGATGGCCAAAAGTCCCCGTCAAACTCTCTGCACCCAGAGGGCAAGGGGTCAGTATTTCGTGGTCTATCTTTGATAACGTGTAGTGACCAACTAGCTTCTTGGTAGTGGAAGATGACTGGACCACTGCACCGGAAGGAGGCAATGAAGCTATCACGAAGTGCCTAATACTCAGAGATGATGATCAATGGTGGTCTTCTTCGTTACATTGAGGAGGAGTCTCTGGTCTAAGAGAGAGCTATCTTCGGCATCCAGATCTGTGGCTCTGGTGGATTCTAATTACGGCAGTTCGGCCCGTGGGTGCCGAGTCCCTGATATTGAGGCTGGGGCCCAGGTTCTGACAGAAGACGCTGACTCGCGAACCGGTAGGGAGAGCAAGTCGACTCCATGCTGGGCAAGCCACCATGCATATGCGGAAGAGTGCTCTGTGAAAATTCTCCGAAGAATCTCATAGAGGACATATCTCCCAAATTGGTCCTCACGAACGAACCTTATCTCTTGGAATCCGGAATAGAAGAAAAGTTCTGCAAAATGCGGTGTCGACATCATTTCGTCAACCGTAGAGTCAGGAGGGGAAACCAAATCCTTTGGAAGGATGGCTTGAGAGTCTGAACATCCTAACATGATAGCAAGTGATCCGGGTACCAAATCCCTCGCCGCTGCAGGCTTTTGACAACAGAGAGAGAGCGAAAATCCAATACAGAATGAGTTCGAAGACTTAATAGGTCTATCTCCTCCTCAGATAGCTTGTTGAGTGCAAGTTGTTTGAGGTTTTCTCGACGATCCTTGAGATGGTGAACAAATGATTCTTTGCATCGAACAGAAGCTCTTTTCAGGAGATCGGTAAGACCCGGAATGTGGTCATGTCCAATCTTTACGCTTGGCGGAATTGTCACCGCATACTTCCTCCGCAGCAGAATTAGAGCGCTCTCGGCACAGGAACATCGTTGACACACTTGGACTGGTCGCTTAGTCCATCGATCAATCTTACGGCAGAACAGGCCGCTAAGACATATAGCCATATGCAACGCTGAGCGCCCTTGAAAGTCAACAAGGTTGAGCAAGGACTCATCTGCTGCCTGAACTAAGCGACGTAGACACGAAGGGTTTCCAACGGCAAGGTGTAATGGGCTTTGGCCATAGATGTTCCGTTCGCCCAGTGCTTGAGGATGGAGCCTCAGAAGGTATTCAACCCTAGATTCGTCACCAACGAGAACTGCTGGGCTAAGCGGGCCACATCCATAGACTAACGTTAAGGATAGGTTAGCTTAAGATGCACAAGGAACCGTTTTTTGGCAGGTCAGTAAGTCAAGGGATAACCAACGGCAAACCTTTAGCTACATTGGGAGAAAGAGGCAGACGATAAAACAAATACTCAGGGCTCTTGAATATGAGGCCGGGTGACGGAAATGTTCGTTAAAATACTGTTACGATGTGTGGAGGATTCAGATCAGTCATATCTTTGAGGAGCATGGTGGACGCTGTAACAACGAAGTGGTGCAGCTCAGGGTTGGCGTGCTCAATACGATGGACATGGAAATCTAGTATGATGCTAAGAGGGGTTCTTCCAGATGTTAGCCGCTAGCATAACGCGCATGCTGTCTTGTCTCCATTGTGAGATTTCGACATCGATGGGAAACATACTGCCCAAATATATCATAAGCGTCCTCTGGAACTCCGAACGCATCAATGCAAAGCCTTAAGAGCTCAACAAGTTGTTTGCTTGAGGCGGAGGTCATGCCTGTTGAGATTGGCGCTATGGAATGGCAGTGATTGAACATTTGAATCTATATGCATCTTGTACAAAAATTGTGTCAGGCTTTGGTTAACCCACAACCACGAACTGCGGCCGTTACTTGCTGGTGTTCTTGGGTCTTGTTGAGAGATTCTTCAATTATTTGAAGTATGGTTTCCAGCGAACCAGTTTGTTGTCTCATGGACGCTGTGTCTTTCTCGCGGCATTCCAGAGCATTAAGGTACTTGGTGATTTCTGCTGCAACCTTAAGTCCCAGGGACACCACGCCGGTCACAAGACCAGCTATGGATAAGGGGTCACTCATCCGTAGAGGAGAATCACACGAAGAACTTCGCGAGTATCCAAGAAAAGAGTGTCGTCAAAGGTAGAAGTAAGGCGGTTCGCTGATATCGCTGGTATAAATATTTGGGCAAGTGTTTGGGCAGTTGGGTCGACACCCGACCTGAGCTTGATGGTTTTATGGCGGGGTGGGAGAGCAGTATGAGCATAGAAGCCTGTTTTCAAGGCACACCACTACAGTTTGTTCGTCCCCTTGTGTCCTCAAGTAAGCTCGGCATCGGCTCTGCAACAGCTGTGAGTGGACTCAGCCTACATGCAGTGCATCCACTACTCTGGTATTGTGGGGATGCGGATTGTAAGGCGAGCATGGTAACTTTCAAAACAGAGTGTCGTCAATACAAAGATGGACTTAACAGGACTGGGGTTGTAATCTGGGAGAAGAGTCAAAGAGCCAAGCATAGGAGGTATGGAGCTGGAAAAATACAAGGAAGGGATGGAATAAGTCAGTGTTTGACAAATCTAAACTGTAATTTGTATGCACGCAAGAACTCTGGGAAATGATTACAACCAAAGAAAACCGTCTAGCCATAGCAACAAGAACAAAAACTCTCTAAATAGATCAAGAGTTAACTTCCGCGAACCAAGTCCTCAACAATGCCGCTAACGCGCCAGGCAAATCCTCCAGATGATGGACAATCAGATAGTACGGGAACGGGAACGAGTCCAAGTACCGATGAATGACAGGGACGCCGTCCGGGCCGAACCGCGCCTCCTTGAGCTCGAGCACGCTATGTCCCTTGCGGCTGCGGGCATCGTCCATGACGATGAAGACCACCATGACACGCTGCTCCATCGCCTCCCGCAGCAGGGGCCGGAGTCGTGCGTGGTCGCGGCTCTGGACGAGACCGTCGGACAGGATGAGAGCCAGCTGCCAGAGATCCTCGCCGCCACGCGACGAAGAAGCCTGGATTAGACGCGCTTCGCGGAAATGGTCGATCGTCCGGCGCAGCAGGAGAACCATGTCGGTACCGTCTTGGCGGAAGGTGAACTGCTGCAGGACGCGGGCACCAGCGTCTTGAGAGGTGAAAGGAGGATCAGTCAGGGCGTGTGCAACGAAGACGTCGGTGCCAAAGCCCATGACGCCGATTTGGCCAGCCTCGAGGACGGTGAGTGCACGGGCGACCATGACCAGGGACTCGAGAGCCAAGCTGCCGGCTGTCGAGCGGTTGTCGTCAGACATGGACGAGCTGTCGTCTACGCAGAGAAGAATTTGATAGGCACGCTTGGATGGGAGGGCGCGGCGCATCCAGATCTTGTCGCGCTTGTAGCTGGACGCGATGTACGGGATGATTTTCTTGATATTGAGACGTTTGCCTGTGCGGAAGGCGCCAGAGAGCTTGGTTGACTGGGTGGGCGTGAGAATGAGGCGGAGCTGGGACGAGAGAGATTGCGAGAGCGCCTGGGTTTTGCTTTGGAAGGTCGACCACATTTCAAGTGCTTCGCCGTAGTCACGGAGTGGCCGATTTGGCTGCTCATCAGAGATGTGGGTGGCCAGAAGCTGCGAGGATGTTTCTTTGATCTGCTCGTCTTCAAGGTCTTCCTCAAAAGTAGACTTAATCTGTGGGTGATCGTCCTTGTCATCTGTCTCGTAAGCCCCCTTGCGCGTGGCAACGCCAGATCGACCATCTTCACGGTCGTTCTTGGCAGCATCCTGCTGCTCAGCAGAATCAACGTCCTGCATCTCCACATCCCTTTGCTCCTCCTCCTCATCATCCTCTGGCATGATTTGGTCGCCGGTCTGCTCCATCTCATTGTCGATAGCCATAGCGTCGTCCATCGGCTTAGCCTCCTCGTTTGTTGCTGTACCCAAGGCCTGGGTATCTGCCTCGGCGTTCTCATCCTGGAGATGCAGGAACTCGGCCTTAGCCAGGTCCTCGGGTGAGTTCTCGCTCTTCTTTTGGTCTTGGTTCTCCGAGGCGGCTTGAATGTCCCGCTGATTGCGGTACCAGCGCTCCAACGCATCACCAAGTTTTTTGAATGGTTGTGCGTCTTGCGAGCGCCTGTCGTCCTCGGGTTTGTCGGTCTGGCCTTGTTCTTGATCTAGCTGGGAGAGCGCACCTTGACCACCTGGAGCCTTGTCCTCCTCGGCCGTCTGGTTGCCCAGAGCACCCTGCTCCTTCTGGCCCGTCTTGTTTTCACTGTCCTCATCCTGCATGTCGGCGTCTTCTTCCTGAGCCTGACCGCCACCGTTCGTGGCCTCGCTGGAAGCGGCATTTTCCTGGTCCATACTGGTTCCATCATCAGGAAGTGGCGGCTTCTTCTCATCCTTTTCCTCGTTTTCCTCATCCTGACCATCTTCCTCTTCTCCTTGCTCTTGTTCCTTCTCGTCCACCTCCATCTCATCCTCTCTATCACCGGCTGCATCAATCTCCTCTTCCTCCTCAGCCTCTTCGTCCGCAATATTTTCGTCCTTCTGGTGCTCCTGCTCGCGTTTCTCTTCCTCACCCTCTTCCTCATCACCGTGCGGAACCTCTTCTGATATATCTGGTTCCTTCTCATCTTCGGCCTTTTCAATATCCGACAGGTCGTCCAGATCATCTTCATCACTGTCACCCTCATCATCGATCTCGATATTAATATCTTCCGGAAGCTGGAGGGTATCAGTCTCCTGCACAGTTTGATCCTGGTGAATCGGATTTTCCTGCATGCCCTCTATCTCCTGGCCAGGCTCAGCTTCAGCATCTTCATCTCCAACCTCCTCAGGAGGAGCATTGCCCTCATCATCTTGCTGCTCATCACCCTTCTGCTGTTCCTTCCTGTCCTTCTCCACAGCTGCGCTCTGATCATCGTCCTTCTTACCCTTCTCCTTGTCGCCGATCTGATCCTTCTCGGCCTCGTCCTCGTCAGTGCCATCCCACATCTTCTCATCAACGGCAGTGGGGTCCAGATCATCGACATCACCGGCCTGCTCGTCCATCTCTTCCTCTTCTTCCTCACCATCCTTATCCTTGCCATCCTTGTCGTCCTCATCTTCCCCAGATACGCTGCCTAACTCTCCCTCCAGTTCATCTTCACCCATATCAACGGCATCCTCGTTATGCTCAATGTCTCCCTGAAGATTGTTGTTCGGGTCTTGAGCCAACTCCGAGAGGTCTTCATACGGCTTGATGTCCTTGCTGATATCCTCGGCACCCTCACCCTCGCCCAAGCCAGTGCCGCTCTCCACCTGGCCGGTTTCCCCGGACTCCTCGTTGCTCTTCTCTTGCGGCGTGCAGAATCCCTGACTGGCAATTTGCACGAAAGAGGCTGCCAGCTGGTAGCCCAGACGGCAAGTCGTCCTATGAAGGTCGATGAACCGAGAAAGATTGTGTGAGCAAGCTGACTGGTACTGAGAGAGAACGGGGTAGACAAGGCGCAAGAGGGCAGTTGCGGTGTCTTGATCTGTGGTGAGAGCCCTCAGGCGGCTGAAGAGCGATTCGACTTCCTTGGTAATCCTAGTCATGCGAAGGGCGTCGATGGACTGCTGCAGGTTGTCACTGTACTGGACGAGCCAACCGGCGTCTTCAGCAGTTGTTGGGAGAGTCTTGGCGGTCTTCTGGAAGTTTTGCAACGCAACTAGGACCTTGCTGAAGAGCGTCAGTGCTGCAGCGGCAAAATTGTCAATACGCTCGCTCTCATGGATGCCATCAATAACTTCCGTCGTCCGGATGCCGGTCCAGAGCTGGATCTGCTGCATGATGAAAGCCAGATCGGGCCTGTTGCACGCAATGTCATCTAAGCCGTTCCGAAGGGCTTCTAGCTCTTTCTCGATATCTTTGCGAAGCTCATGGCCGGGAACTGAACCAAACCCGTCAGGAAGTCGCGGCAGACTGTCCTGCGCGGCATTCAATTTCGCGAACGTCTCAGCCCATCCATCGAGTCTCTTGCGCACATCGCTATTGTCGATACCTCCATGTTTGGAATGAACGTCCACCAGGTAAATGCCCAACTTGAGGACCTGCGTAAGCCAGCGGACTACCTGCCCGTGGTTTGTCCGGCACTCTTCAGCCTTGAACAGCTCGGCACCAGCGGTCGACAGTTCCTTGACGAAGTCAACAACAGCATGGAGGCTGCGCTCTGCTCGAGACGCGCGCGCCAAAAATTGCCGCTGGCAGAACATGACGTGCAGCACGCCTTCGAGGTACCCAATACTGCGGTTCACGACTTCGCGATTGAGGTCATCAGAGTGCTCCAGTGATGCGTGACGGAACCGTGGGGCCAGGTCGAGCATCTTGTGGTAGTAGTACTCGGTAGCGTCGAGCGCAGCGCAGCCTGGCTGAGACACCAAACCTGAGTCAACGAGAACCACGGCAGTTGAACCTTGCTTCGCGAGGATGTTGGTGCCCAAGTTGCGGCTGAAGCCCATCGCGCGGAGAGTCTTGAGTGTGTCATTGTAGAGAGTAACCTTGCGAGTCTTGAGATGACGGACGAGCTCCTTGTTCTCGTCTGTCAGTTCATTGGGGGTTTCCTTTCTCAATGAGGCGATAGATGAGGCCAGGTCGGAGACGTAAGTATCCAGGGTCTCAGCGGCGTTGATGGCAGCAGAAGGAACAGTACCGTGCTTAGCGATAGCCTTTAGGACGGCAGGCAGGTTGGAGATCCGAGTCCAGTGCGGGTAGCTTTCGATGCCAGGAAGGTTCTGTTGGCAGACTGAGATGGCCTTCTGGTCGACAGGGACTGCGGTAGCCGTCATCTCCACGCCTGATCCCTCCGTGGCAACGCTAGAGTAATCTTCTTCCGGAAGCCCCTGATCGGTGATGGACTTGACAGGTTGCTCCAAGACAGCACGGAACTTGCGCACAATCTTGAACAGCTTCGCATGAGACTTCCGCGCACTGTCCCTGAGAGCCTCGATGTTCTTGTCACGCCATTTGGACATTAATAAAACGTCCTTCATGCTCCTATCCAATGGCTCCCGACCGGCGCTGATAAACTCGCGAACCTTATTCTGATACCGGCTGTAGTAAACGATGAAGTTGGCAACAGCATCACGAACGACGGTCAGAGCAGGCTCGTCTACCACAAGGAGATCGAGCTGGTTCTTGAGCTGTTGCAGAAGGCACAGGCGCGCAGCATACTGGCCAACGGTGGCGCCCGTGAAGTAGGACTCGAGGACACCCAAGAGCTCAACAGTATGCTCCTTAAGGTCCAGACCCTGCTGCAGGATGGCGCACGACTTCAGAATGACGGCACCGTAAGCAATGAACCACCACGACTTGGCGTCTTCGTGGTTCTTCTTGATCTCGTCATCAAGCAAACGTGACCAGCTCAACAACTCGAGACGTCGCCAGTGGCAGATAATATCGCGGAGCTTCTCGTACAGAGGAATCGCCTTGTGCTCCCTGGTGGCCCAGCCACCTTCGTGCCACTCGTAGACGTGAGCATACAAACGCTCAATAGCGGTGATGACGCGTGCCAGGGGGTCGTCGATGGCCATGTCCAGAAGAATCTTGTCACACGCAAGGACCACATCGGCGAGGGTCTGGTGATGACCAATCTCGTCGATGCCCTGCAGCTCGAGGAAGCGCATCTTAATGGCGCTGACGAGGCCCAACACCTTGCGGACTTCGGCAAGGTTTGGATCGGTGTAGAAGTTGTATGTTGATGCTTCACCGGCCTGGTTAGCCGCAGAATTGAAGGCCTTGACTTGCTCGTCGAAGACCAGGAAGGCAGCTGGGAGCAGCATGCGATCCAACTCCGGCTCAGCAATGGCCAAGTCACGCTTCTCCCGGACAAACCGACAAGCGACCTTCGCGACCAGCTCCCGGATGCTTTGCTGAGGCTCCTGCGACTGCAGGAAGATCTTTTCGTGCGCCTCAGCCAACAACACCGAGAGCTCGCGACCACCGTGCCGGGGCTTCTTCTTGGGTCTGGTCACGCCGTCTTCATCCGGCGTGTAATCCGGGAAGAGCTGGTCGAACTCTTCCTGGTCGAACTCCTCCTGGTCCTCAAAGCTGCCCTTGAACTTGTACAGACTAGTCTTGGCTTGTTCGACCTTCCGATCGGCCTCGAGCTTCTTCGACCACTCCTCGTGGAACGCGGCCAGGGACTCCCGCAGCATGCGCCGCAAGAAAACAGGAAGCTTATCACGACCTTCGACAGCTGTAATGGTCTGCACGAATGCCAGAAACTCGAGTGTGCGGACTGGCATCGTCTCCCCAGCAGTCTGGGCCTTCCACACGGTGCCGCCTAGGAAAGGAGTAACACCAACCAAAGCACCGTAGTCGCCCTCTTCAGACTGCTGGGGCTTTGTTCCGACTCCGCGGCCAAGAGACAAGCCGAACCTCAAGCAGCGCAAGAAGCTCACCAAAGGCATCGTCATGTCCTGGTAGGCACCGAACCGTGTAGACAGGCGCCCAATCAGCAAGACCACATTTTGCTCAACGAGTGCCAGCTCTTCGGCAGCATCGTCTCCCGTCTCGGCCACAAACGAGCGCAGATGTGTCGCGGCAACATCATTACTGATCAGAGCGCTCAGCACATTGTTGAACTCGCTCTGCAGACCACGAAGTTCGCTACTGCCAGGACGGTAGATTTGTTGCACGGCGGGTGGCTCACCCAAGCCCTGAGCTTCCTCAGCCAGGATCTTAGCGCGCAGGCTGGTAGTGCGCTGGCCAGTGAAAGAGAACTCGAAAGCTTCGAGAGAAGCGATCTGCTGCTGCAGGCTGTCGTACAGCTCCTGGTGCTCCTCGGCTTCGGTCTGAGCCCGGTGATGCGGGTCGAAGATCTTATCAGGCACGAAGAGTTCTACACAGCCCAGAGCAAAGCGCACCCAAGCGACCGAAGTCGACGCCGAGCGCGGCTGGAAGCCCCGTGCCGATGCGGCAAGCGCGAGGAAGGCCTTTGCAAAGTGTTTCTCGAAGATAACGCTCAGATGCCGGGGCACTTCTTGAGGAAGTTGGAGCGGGCTACTCTGCATAACCCATGATTCAAGAGATGAGTGGGAGCGCAGGCTATCGTCATCCTTATTGTTAAGGAAGTGATGATAGATCGCGGCAGCCTGGCCCCTGAACAACTCGCCATGAGCACACAGCACCTGGTCCAGCAATTTAAGCAACAGCTTCTCGGCCTTGATCAAAGGATCAGTAGAAAGAGCCTCAGAGGCCTCAGCCAATGCCCGACCCATGATGGGCATCTCCACTTCCAGGGAACGCAGTTCATGCAAGCTTGCCGATGAGGCTGCATCATACCGGAGGAGCAGCGACTTGGAGATGGTGCCCTCCCAAGGATGGACGTCACTGGTATCCTGGGCGAGGATGTAGTCGACCGCTTGCAGAGGCGCCCGCTTCAGGCACTGTAGACGCATCAGGGTGACGGTTGGGAGGTTTGAAAGGACATCGACATCTGACGAGCCTTGCTGCATGGCAGCTTCTTGGGAGACCTGATGCAAAGCCAGGGCTTGCCTCAAACCCTCGAAGCTGGAGGCGAAGAAGGGCTGGTGTGGACTTGAATACTCGCCGATCTTCTGCTCCAAGGCTGTAATCTCTGACTGCAGGTCCTTGACTAGCTCACCGGCATTTCCCTTGCCAGTCCGAATAAAGGCGTAGACGCGGGCCATGGAGTCCTG
>JAAFKN010000398.1:0-13904 GCA_011800035.1 Thermochaetoides dissita | reverse complement strand
CGGTGAACAAAACCCGTCTCATCCATATATCTTAACCAGAGAAGCCAACCTTGACCTCAATGGTGCAGGGGCCAGGAACAATGTTGAGACCAATGCCGTCCAGCTCCTCCATGCCCTTGGTGTACGCGTTGTTGCCAAAGCCGCCGGGAAGGATGTCAGAATTGATGCCGCCGTGAGACATGCGGCAGCCGGGAACGTCCATGTTGTAGGCCTGGGCAACCAGAGAAGAGCAGTCGGCACCAGACCAGCCATTGTTGCTAGTGTTGCCAAAATCAAATTCAGCCCAGACACCAGCGTACTGGCCATGGGAAGTAAGAGGAACCTCGTAAGGAGCAAAAGCGCACACACCCTGAGTGTTCTCATCGGCAACAACGGCCTTGGTCTCGCCAGGAGCAAGAGTGAAGATGAGGTTATTTTGGCCCTCAACTTTGAACATGCCGGTAAGTTGACGGTCCGCACCCATCTTGTTACCGCAAACAACCTGGTAGGGCTTGTCGTCGACATTGGTGTACTTCTGCACGTATTTGTACTTATGGGCGACATCATTCGACACCACCATAAGGTTAGAGCCCCATTCGCAGCCATTGTCGGTACCAAGGTTGCCGGTATACATGACCTGGGCGACCGTCACACGCTTGGCCTTACTATTGAGAAGGCCAGTGCTGCTACCGCAGAAGCCCTTGACCTCAGACTCCGTCTGCTTGGTGGACTGGATGGTAGCCTTCGGCTCAGGAGCCTGCGTGGAAGCAGGGGCTGGCGCTGCAGTAGTCTTGGGCTCGGCCGGCGGGCGATTGTGAACATTCTTGACGAATGGTAGGCCACGCTCAGAAACATGAACCATGCGGTGCATGTGAGCATGACCCGAAGGGTGGGCAGCGACGCTGCCGAGAAGGCCGGTGAGGAGAACAAGAGGAGTAAGCTGCATCTTGATGCAAGTATATGTCGTCGAACGGTTCTAAGGAAAGGCTCAATGCGTTCTCTGATCGTAGATCGGAGAAGTGTCGCCGAATTGGATGAAGATAGAATCAACGATGGCTGACCGCGGACGATTTCGCGAAATGTCGTCGGAAGGAACCAGAAAAACGTCGCAAAAATGATACCAGCAATTGATTTCGAGGTTCGGATGAGGGGAGAGAAGGAGGAATGGAGTTGGTAAGCGAAAAGAGCGAACTGAGATACTAGATCTCAAAAGGAGCGGCTCGAACCACGAGAGGCGTCGTCGGCAAGTGACCTGATGACGAAGGATGGAGGAGAGAAACGCTGCCATCTACTGGCGAGTGCAGAGGTAAAAAAGGATTGGTGTGGGCAAGGGGGTGGGGACCGCTAAATGAGTCGAGACCTTGGTTCCTGAATACCCCTGGTCTGCCGCCCTATGTTTGGCGCAGAGTTAGCAAAACCCTGACCAGGGTCCGGCGATCTCGTTGGACCATGCCATCCCAAAGGCCAGAATGGCCCACTTTCAAACCGGCCTGGAAACGGGGGCCATGCAGGTCCCCTCACCCTTTGATTGGCTGCGTATGAATTGTTTCCAGACCATGTATTTCCACTTTGCTCCTGTTTTGCCAGATGCCAAGCTGACAAATTTGCGGTCTTGACAGAACATGCTTTTTTGCTCTGCTGGTGCCACGCGTCTCAGCACTCTGCGGTTGTCATCCACCAGAAGACAGAAGACTTCCCGAAGCAGCTGATTTTGGTTTGTCTTGATCCGCTTGCGTACCTCCATGTGGTTTGCAAAGCGTCCCAAGTGCAGTGTGTGAGGAGCATGAAACGTCACATCCAGAAACCTACCTACCTAGGTACCTGCCTACGTATACAGTACATATCAAAGTACCCCGTTCCTTTTGCACGGCTTAACAGGGCCTGCGCAGCGATATAGTTGGCGCTTGTTAGGGTCCTTCTTGGCCCTCCATGGTTTGATTACGGAGTCGTATATGGCTGGCTGCCACTGGAAATCGGTGGACGATCTGGATGGCATTCCCCTTCCCGGAGTGTTCCATCGTATGTACGCAAGGAAAGGCATCCGGAAAAGCTTCAGCAAGAAAGACTTGACCGCCGCCTTTGTGATGACTCGGATCCCGAACATTTGGAGTCAGAGACAGGATCGAGGTCGGCGATCTGCCGACGGTGAGCTGACAATCACCAATTAAAACTGGATCACGTAAACCTGCAGAATGATACAGCTCGTGCTGCTGATTACTAACCATCAGCTGTGTAAGCATCCAGCGACGGCATACCGGGCAGGTATTTCGTTGAATTTTAAACAGCAAATCATACCGTTTTGTTTCGAATTCTCGGTTTACTCTCGGAAAACATGGAAACAAGCTGGGCCACAACAATGAGGTGAGATGGGAATTGTGGAAGGCGGTGTTTTACTGCCATGCAGCCTGGGCCCCACCAATCGACGCTCCGGTTGCATCTGAAGTTCTGGACTCTGAGTGGCCCGCGCTCCAGGTGCCCCGCGATTGTTTTTCTAAATTTGACAGCCGAAAAACATTGCCTGGATCTTCGCATCGAGAAATCCAGTTCACCGACTTCAGATCCTTCCAGAATCGCATCCTCGGTTGTCGCCGATTACCACATTGGTCCACACATCTTGCGCCACTACCGTGCGTTTGGGGGGGTTACGAGGTCGGGACATTACCTCGGGAACAGGAACAGTCCCTCGATTTCGTCATGCCTCTCGACACATCGACATACAAACTCGCCTTGCTCCGCGTCGATGGCCGACGCTGGAATGAGCTGCGGCGAGTCCACGCCCAAATTCGGACCCAGGCCGCTGCCGACGGCTCCAGCTACCTCGAAATGGGCCATACCAAGGTCATGTGTGTGGTGACCGGGCCCAGCGAACCCGGGCCGCGACGCGGGACCGGAGCTGGCGCTGCTGGTGGAGGAAGCGCAGGAGGTGCAGGCAGTGGTGGTTCTGGAGGCCAAGGGAAAGAAGCCGAGGTGGTGGTGAGCATCGTAATCGCAGGCTTTAGCTCGGTTGACCGCAAGCGACACGGGAGAAACGACAAGTAAGGACGGTCTACTCATCGCTTCACAGACCTACCTGAGCGCATAAGCTAACTCCCCCTCTACATAGGCGTATCATCGAGATGCAATCAACGGTCGCAAACGCCCTCTCAGCCTCTCTGCATACCCATCTCTTCCCCCACAGCCAGATCACCATCTCCCTTCATGTCCTTTCCCAAGACGGCTCGCTCCTCGCAGCACTGATCAACGCAGCCACTCTTGCCTGTGTGGACGCAGGCATTCCTATGACTGATTACGTCGTTGCTTGCACAGCTGGGTCCACTTCCACGTATGCGGCCAACGATGAGAATGCCGACCCACTTCTGGACTTGAACCACCAAGAGGAACAAGAGCTGCCCTGGCTGACAGTCGCGACGTTGGGTGAGAGCGACAAGGTGGCCGTGTTGATATGTGAGAGCAGAGTGCAAGTGAGCAGGCTAGAAGGCATGCTCGCCGTGGGTGTAGACGGCTGTAAGCAAATCAAGGAAATTCTGGATCATGTGGTGCGCCAGAGGGGCAGGAGGATGATTCGGGAGGGTGCAGTGGAGAAAGGCGTTAGCCTGGATGATATGGATGAGGATTAAACCATGGGTGCAGGGAGAAGTCGCCAAGTATTGTTGGTGTATCTGTGGCTCCCCTCGATGCCACATTCCTTGCGAAGGCGTATTGCCTACTTTGACGGGCTTGAAGTTGCCGAAACGTTTGTGACCATCGACCGTAACAGTCTTCTTCTTCTGCTCTGTGGTGTTCAGCATTGATGGGGCCTAAAGACAGCGGCACTAACAGCGGCGCAAATCTACGCAGTTGACCTTATTGCTTGCCGAGCCTTTCAGGTGAGAGCAACCCCTTGTTTCATTTTCCTACAAAATGCTACATCTTGCATGCTAGCTTACATCAACGCACTCTGTGTTTACCGTATCTGGCTTTTTGCAGGAAGTTGCTGACGCGTCACTCACAGTACAACTCGGGGAAGAGAATAGTTTAGAGCTCATCGTGTTCTTCGACTTTCTCGGGCTCAGCAGTGGAGTATGCGGACCCGGTTGACGTAGCCTCGATGGAGATGCTGGCAGTTTCGGCGGCTTCAGCGCTGCTGCTCTCCTCGGTAGCCTGCAGTGTGGACTCGGATGTCGCGGCCAAGGATGATGACGAGGGCTTCTCGGCAGCGGCAGCGATAATACCTTCTGGCAGCTTCTTCTTGGTACCCTCGCTCATGCGGATGGCGTCAATCCAGCTTTCGATACTCTCGTGGTCAAAATCGCTGGCCTCATAGTGACGCCACCAACCGCGGCGCGCATTCACAGCAACAAGCTCAACGTCTCCGGTTAGCTCGAGTGTCCTGAGGACTGAAACAACACCCTCGTTGTCCTTAGTAGGGACTTCGAAGAATGGGAACAGCTTGCGCTTGCTCTGCGCGTGCTTGTGGGCCAATTGAGAGAGGCTGGAAAGTGCCTTCTTGGCCTTTTTATCCTCACTTGACGAGACGAAGGCGAGAACACAGGTGTGAGATTTCTCATTCAAGCACTCCTTCACCAGTTTTTCATGGCTGTTGATGGTGGGGATTGGAAGAGCGGTCTCGACAATGACGGGAGCTTCCTGCGTTGCAGTTTCGACCTTTGACTCGGCGCTGGCAGTCGAAGCCTTCTCATAGGGTTTAGTAGAGGGCTTCTTCTCCGACGCCTTGGCGCTCTTCTTATCCTTATCACCGTTGCTCTTGGCCTTGGGTGGAGGACAGTCGGGGTTTGGCTGACCGGCTTGAGAAAGGAACTTGACCAGAGCCTCCTTCTTCATTTCGCCGTCATACACGATGCCAGGGGCATCTCCACCAGGAAGAAGGATAAATGTAGGAAACTTGCTAATGCCGAACGTCTCGACCGCTTTCGTCTCCTTGTTTCTGACCTGTCCAATCGTGATGACATCGGAGAAATCGATGGCAAGGCTCTTGAGAAGAGCCGAGGTAGTGCCCTTCTCTGTGAAAAGGATCGCCTTAGCTGTCTCATTCTTATCGTTCAGGAACTTGTCGAGGCTTTTGTCCTCGATTCTGACAACATAATTGTTGATCTGCTGAACAACGGCGTCGACAATGGCTGTTGCTGTGCGTGGGCCCTGGTAATCTGTGACAATTGGCTTCCCCCCGCCCTTTTTGGGCCGAACAATTTTCAAGGTCGGGAAGCCTTGGACCCCCATCGACCCGCAGAACGGTTTATTGGCATCATCATCGCAATTGACGGCGGCCACCTTGGCAAGACCTGCGAGGTTCTTGGCGACCTTCTCGTAAGCTGGCTTGAGGTTCTGACAATGGCCGCACCATGGAGCATAGAACTCAACAATCTGGTACCAAGTCAGTTCAGAATCATTTCGAGCTTCCTGCTTATAAGTCGAACATACTGAGGTGTAATTGCTCTTGGCGATCACTCTGTCGTAGTCCTTCGCATCCACCTGCAACACGGGAGACTTCTTCGTGTAGAGGCCAGCCTGGGCTCCCGGAAGGGTCGCCAGCAGAGCCACTACAAGAGTGGAAAAAGTCGTATGATGCATGGTGTAGGTTTTCAATGCTCGGCTGGGAGAGCAGTCAATCCGCTGGCTGAAGTTGTATTGCTGGTGATGTGCAGCGGGTCTGCCAGCTGGATGGAGGGAGACTTGGGTGAGGCAGCGACTATGGACCAGTGATTTTTAATCGCCACAGTACAGCTGAGAGAAGCAACAACGTCAGCTCACTGAGATGGAAGGATAGATGCCTACCGCGCATCCAGAGGCCTAAACCATCCTTTTGTTGAACGGCAGGTTCTTGGGAGAAGACAATTCCAGGTTGTCATGTTTCCAAACTCGGCAAAAGAACACATTTCCAATGCCTGTGCAAGACCGCCCACCGGCGGCAGTGCCACCTGCGACGCGATCCATCAATCCATCAGAATGCTGGACCTGACCCGTGCTTTGGAACCCGCCAGAAGAGAGCCTCGGCCGCTTGGTGACCAAAGCTTCTTGCCCCGCGATCCACATCAGGCTGAAGTGGGGCACTGGACTGGTGCTTGAAGGTTGACAGCACGAGAACTGCGGGGAGAGAGGAGCAGAGGAACCTCGAAGGTGTCGCGCACGCAGCCACGCACTCACCCTTCCACAGGCAGCCGAGGCGGTTCAAGCTGTTGGCAACCTTCGAGATCTCGATTAAACCGTTCGTTTTAGTATACGAAGATATTTACCTTCCCAGCAGTCGAAGAACGAGACATAGGACCCAGCACACTCCAAACTCATCACCTCGACCTGTCACCATGGCAGACCTCACTATCCCCTCGGCTCTGCGACAGGCCGACATCAACATCTGGAAATGCGCAACCAAAGCTGCGCAGCTGCAGACGGTGAAGCCGATCATGGCTTACTGGTGTATGCCGCAGCCTGCCACTTGACCCGGACCTCGTGCGATTAGCGCCAGCTTCTGACCATCGCAGGCGAGTACTGGACCGTCAACCAGATCCTGGCCAAGGGGCTGCACACCACCGACGACGACATCCTGCGCTACACCGAGGCCCTGGTGTCGAAACTTGAGAAGGTGGGTGATCCCACACCATTTCAGCTGCAAGGAAGTCCAGTCTGACCGGGGTTCGCAACGTGTAGACGAAGGCTGAGTATGCCAATGAACCCGCCATCACAGACGACACCGCCGGACAAGCATATGTCGAGCAGTTCGCTCAGGAAATTTTGGACCGTGCCGAGCGGGTAGTGAGGGCAAACAATGTCACTCAGTACGTCCTGCTCGATTAACCAACATGGACGCGCTCTGACATGGTTGGCAGACAAACAGCGACGACATTTGACGCTGCCGCAACTCTCTTCCACGTGGTAAACATTTGGGGGCCCGCCGATCAAGAGACACAACAGAAGATCAAGTACGCGAAATGGAATGCAGCGCGAATCATAAAAGCCATCAAGGAGGGCAAAAACCCCAACGAGTCGAATCCTAAACACGAAGCGCCGACAGGCCCGACACAGACGGAGACTGAGCTTACAGAGGCCGCCTTCCAAGCTCCAACAAGGCCGAGGCCAGTAACCGTAGAGGAGGTTCCTGATATCGATCTTCAAAGGGACGCTGCTGGCGTATCACTTCCGCAGAGCCCAGTTTCGGCCACCGCCCCTTCGGTTGCGCCCAGTGCTCCCTCCGTATCGGACGGAGAGCTCAGGTTACCTCAAGTCCCAAGTGACCTCGGGCAGCCAGTGCAGCCAGGGATCATTGCGCAGGAAACCAAGGCCTTCCCGCCATCGCATCATAGGGGCAGCTTCCAGTCCACAGATGATCTTCCTTCGCCGCCCAGCTGGTCACAACCACAGCCTTCGAGCCCACCGCCTCCTGCTGTGGGCAACTTCCCCAATATGCCCCGAGAATCCTCGAACTTCCCCTCTGCTCCGCCAGTCGCGCCGCCACTGCCAACAGCTTCCCATCCCAGTAGTATCCCTCTGCCAACAGTCGGGTACACATCATCACCCCCTTCGACAAACTATGTCCCTCCCACTCAGACAGGGGCTGCAGTTGATGAGGCAGCAATGGCCCAGGCTCAAAAACATGCCAAGTATGCCATATCAGCTCTCAATTTTGATGATGTACCCACAGCAATTAAGGAACTACGCAGGGCTCTGGAGTTGCTCGGTGCTCGCTAAATTTGTCTTACACGCCCCAAGGAACACTTCTCAAAGAGGGAAGTGGGCCTTAGGATAAGGTTATGGGGGAAGTGAGATAGGGTTGTACATGATACGTAATGCGAGAATGAAGGCGATGAGAATGAGGATAAGACCATCTCTTAAAAGAGCTTGCAAGCTCAGACACCATCCAGTCAGGCTGTCTTGAATCCGATGATCCTCGTGGAAGCTGTCGTAAGTTTTTGTTCCGTCAATTCTGTTGTACATACCCGAAATGCAACCACCCGCTCCCTGAGCGTAGCGACATCATTCTGTCCTCGGGCTTGGCTACCCTGTGGCACGGTGGAAGCGTCTGTCGTTTTCCGTCTACAACTGGGCAACTCGACCTGATGTGCCCATCATGTTTCCTTGTCCTCGTAGCCAAGGGCGCGATAAACAGAATTCATGAGTTTCTCCTCTACCATATTTCTGCTTTTCCGTCAATAATGACAGCTCAATCCCTGACAGCCAAATAATGCTCGGTCCGAATGTGGTCGGATCATTGTTCCTCTGGATGTTGTGTCATGAATAAACGACCGAATCAGCGAGCTGTCCGCTGACCAGTGGCTCTCGTTGGCTGCTGATGTGGCCTCCCAACCGAGCCGGAGCTTGTGCGCAGGGCACTCGGAACTCAACCCGGATTATGTCGGATTCAGGCCCATTGGCATAGCTGCCCGTATGCTGCAGATTGGACTGATCATACGAGAGACATGTCCTACGATATTCCGAAGGCTCGGGTCGATTCCAGCGCGCGGCACGGAGTAGAGGGCTCGGGCCGGAGTTTCACTGCCACGAGGTTCGGCTTGGTATATATGAATATATATATGTGTATGTATATAAGGGTGTTTCCTACCGTGAACTGGCCCATATATTGTAGTTCATGCTGTGTTCAATTACCATTTTGCGCCGTGTCACTCTCACACACAGCAACATCCTCTGAGCTCGTCAGGAGTGCTCAGCTGAGACTTGGCAGGTGAGACAACCACACCCTTATTGCTGTGTAAACACTGAGATGGTTCGGGACATGGACATTACTAACAGCCGCCAGTTACGTGTGCCGTGCTTCATATATTTCTTGATACAATTCTCAGATTTGCTTCATTGTCGAACATCTCAGCTTCATCACCATGGACAGTGATGAGTGCAGCTATTCATGGAACAACTCGTCATCCAAGTCATCTAGCAATACCGCCACATCAATTGACTGGCGGACACGGAAGTACAAACCACTACCACCACCCACCATGGAGACAGAAAATGGAAGTCGATCGAACCGCAAGGGCCGTGAGAGTTGTCGGGATAGACGGTAATAGTCACATGCGAGAGCCGTATTTGCCTTTTCGCCATGTGGGTAATCTCTACGGCGGATGAAACAAAGAGAAGTGGTCTAAGGGACGGTGACGGCTACAAAAAGGTTGCTTAATGTTTTTTCTTCGAAAACACATGTGCTAACTGACGTGGAGAGATTGGAAGAATATTGTTTTCTCCTGACTGTCTTTTCTGACACAACTGTTCTGTGTGTTGTGGCTATGTATTGCCGACCCGAAAAAACCAACAGTTTTTAGAGGCGTTAACTGCCCTTTCTGTCAGATGGCGGTGATCATAGTCAAGATGCGCAATCACGGTATGGCACGTTCCAATGCATCTTGAATTAATCGTGCAAACAAGTCCGCAAGTTCATGTCTCAGGAAGCAAAACAAAGAAAATGAAAATCGTCACCGGCCTGCCTAACTTCCAAGGAATGTATTGTTCTATAGTCGCAGTACTGGGATTCTAAAACCCATGCAAGTAGTAATCACAGGCCCGGCCCGCGAAAACATCTTTGTAGACTTTTGAACAACGAAACTACATTCGAAAATTAGGTACCAGGAACTACTTTCCGGGAGGAATTCAGGATTAACAACTCCGCAACCATAACGGTGGCAACAACAATCAACCCTTTATACCACTTCCAGATATACCATTGCCTGCCATGCCCTTACCCATAGCTGTAGGCATAGCCGCGATTTTGCTGCTTTCCTCGGGCACCCATGGCCATATGATCATGAACCGACCGACTCCCTACAACTTGAACATCCCACCTCTTCTCCAGGTCGATCCCATCAGCGGCGGTCGCTTTCCCTTTCCTTGCCACAACCTGTATGGCTTTACTGAGCGCACCCAACTCGTCGCTGGAACGTCTACTCTAGTCAATTTCACAAGCGGTGCTCAGCACAGAGGAGGATCGTGCCAGTTCAGCATCACCTACGAAGAGCCTGTCAGCGGAGCGAACTGGAACAAGTCTGCCAAGTTCAAGACCATATACACAATCATTGGAGGTTGCCCTACTATCTTTACAGATGAGTCTCGCAGCCTGCCTCCTACTCAGGCCGACGTCTACATGAGACAGGATGCAATTCACTGCGGCAACCATAAGGGTCTCGATTGTATCCGGCAGTTCATGATTCCCATCCCGAAGTTGTAAGTAACTAAAGCCGATATTCATCGGAGTAACTTATTTTGACTGCTCTTTGCAGATTGCCAAATGGTCTAGCAACCTTTGCTTGGACCTGGTTCAACAAGCTGGGCAACAAGGAAATGTACATAAAAGTTTAAGTTTAGACTCCAACAAGAGTCGATTATGCTTCAAACTGACATCAACGCGTGTCAGGAATTGTGCCCCAATCGACATCACTGGCGGAACGGGCAGCTTTACCGAGTATGATGCTCTTCCTGAGATCTTCATCGCCAATTATCTGAATGATCCGGAAGTGCCCAACTGTGTCACCGGGACCTGCGCCGATAAAGTCGTCCTCAACATTCCTAACCCCGTAAAATATGGACGCGTCTTGGAGGCGCCGATGGAACTGTTCAACAAGCCTCCCAACTACTGCACCCAGATCCCTCCAGCATCCTTGGTTCCGACTTTCCTTCTTGACCCTGTGGCTAGCAGTGGCCCTCCCACCAACGGCACTAGAATTTCCAGCGTCACTGGCTCACCCTTCAGCACTTTGAGCAGCGTATCCTCCACTACTTTAACCAGCCAGCTCGGAATAACGTCTATAACTCTGTTGACTGAACATATTTCGATGCATCCGACCAAGTCTTCAACCGTGTCCGTTACAAAATTAACAGTGATTCCACTCGAGGACGAGCCAACTACTTCGCTTCCCCAACCGACCCTGTCCACGCAATCTGTGTCTCCTTCGATCACAATCGTAGTCGGTACACTCTCTACACAATCTATGGCAGGCCTAAGCCTGATTCCGACTCATATTCCTGATAGTGGCATCAACCGTGGGAAGCCTCATCCTAGTGCTGTCCCCTGTGCCCAGCATGGTGAACTGGTCTGCGTTGATAACAGCGTCGTGACCGGAAACAGAGAGATGATGTGGGGTTTGTGCAATTGGGGCTGGGTTGTTCCGCAAAAGTTGGCTTCAGGAACTCGGTGCGAAGATGGAAAATTCTTGCCAGGAGGGTAACTGAGGGCATGTGATAGAAAGGGGATATCTCTGGAGTCCGGAGTTATGGCGTTATCAGCTTTGAGAAGAGAACTCACGGGGGGAATCATACCTAGGGATTAAGAGCAGGCGTTTGGAGTTGACAGAAACAAGCGAGTGTCAGGGGAATATATCGTAGGACGGCCATACGCTAGATCTAGGAGATGGCTAGCTGAACATGAGGAGAAGAAATAAATGGTGCAGCCATCTTTGTGAAATGAACTAGTCTTGTATTTGAAGTTCGTATGTTGAGCTAGCTCCAATGTGTCTCGAGATCATAGCAAGTACCTGTGAAGAGCAGTTATGATGCTATTCTTCAACATCGTCTTTCTCCTCTCTCAACTCGCTTACGAAAAGAATTAGGAGCATACTTCTCTACACCTCCAACCATCCTGTCTGGTGATTTCTCACTTCCTATTTGTCCATCCAAACCACACCTCTTCAGCAACTCTTTGCTCTCAGGGTATCTGTCCCTAAACGGACGCCAGAATCTCTCATTGCGCGCCCACTTGACAAGCCCTTCGTTGAGCGGTAAAGTCCATCTGGCCTTGTGGCCACAGATATCCCAATCCTCCACTAACTTTCTCAACAACCATTGAACAATCTCAGCAGCGACCGCTCGCCCCTCGCTCTGGATTTTCGCATCCGACCAGGCCAAACAAAACTGATCAACTAAGCTTGGCACCGTCAGAACCTGCGCCCCTGTCCTCATCATCTGCCCTACCCACCCATGGTAAGGCGTCCTCATCCCCAGGGGACTAACCCTATCCAACCGACCCCACGTCGACGGCTCAACCAGCCGTAACTTCACCCCAACAACAACCTCCTCATCCCTGGTTTTGCCCTTTCCCATACTATGATCTCGATCTATAAGCTCTGACCCCAAAACTGGCATCCCCAACATCATACCCCCCTCTTCGTCGCCATTTGCGTCGTGGAAAACACACCAGCCGGCTGTCTTGGCCCATCCAACTAGCACAAGGGCATCGGCAGTTGGACAGGCAATCGAGATGTGAGGGGGCAGTGGACCGGAGTAGCCCCAAACTGCGAGAGCAACCCGGCCGGCTACCGCGTAACGGGTTGTGTGGGCAAAGACACGATCTATTGTGTCAAGGAGGGGCTTGAGAGTCTCGGAAGTTAACGGCGTTGTCGAAAGGCAAGGTGGGAGAATGGAGGAGGTGATTGAGGACGGTTCGTCAGTGCAAGTCGGTTGGGTGAAAGAAGGCATGGAGGGCCGAGGGATGTGGACGAAAGCGGGAACGGGGTGATTGGGAGGGTTGCTTGCTAGTGGATGGGAATGAGGCGAGACGGGAGTTGAGTTTGACTTGCTAGACGTTTTTTTGAGCATAGTGATGGCACTTGTAGTAGCCTTATCAGTCTGATATGAGTGTGAACTTTCGAGGAAGGTAACGATGGGTTAAACCACAAACCACTCGAGGAACTGAGTGATTGTGGTGAGAACAGAGAGATCAGCTAGACTCTTGACAGATCGGTTCCGTGTGATTCTGTTGCCGTGATGCTGGCGTGCACACTTGGGTTTATCTTCCTTGACAAACAGCACAACCAGGAGGAGATTGACTGAAATTGGAATATGACTTCTCCTTGCTGCAAAGTCGGATGAAGAACTGAGTTTTAGCACAGTCTGGAAGCACTGTCCAGAAGAGTTGCAAAGGAATTGAACACTGGCATTTCCCCAGCAACACGGCTTGTAAATCATTGAGTTGAAGCACAACAAGTGTGTCAGGAAGACCGAGCTTTGACCTTTCCCCCAGGTGGGCAAGAACGTGAAGGTAGTTAGAGTATTCATAAGAGCATCCGTTGAAGAATACAGACGCGTGAAGATGTACACAAGGCAAGTAAAAAGGCATTTAACAAAGGACTCAAGTCATGGAGTCCAATGAAGCTATCTCACGAAGCTGGGGCCAGTTGTACACTATGTATGTCTGGCGCTAGGGGATTCTGGCAGACAGCAGAAACAAGGATCGTCGACAACAATGCCCTTTGTCATGCCCAGTGGCTTGCAGGAGCTTTGACGGCAAAGTAGAGGGCCTCGAGACAAAGACTTACCAAAGCAAGTAGTCTGCATACAGAGGGCATTGTCAAGAGCGCGATGGATTGGGACCTGAAAATGCATCGTTACATGGCTGCCGCTCTAGCTCCCGAGCCTTACCCATCATGTAGTCATACAACGCCACGATCCGAAGGCCGTCCGCCCAAAGGGGGGTTATGAATGTCGAATTAGTCGTTAATATTTAGAGTTCCTCATCCACCTCCATCTCGTCCTCTGCGAATTGGCCATTGGCACCCGCAGGTACCTCCTTCTTGGCCATAGCAGCTTCTTTATCAATCATCTGCCTCGACACAGCAACAATATTGTCTTCGATGAGCTGTTGGCCGACATCTTGGAGATGCTTCTTGGGATCCAGTTTGCCAACGTAGCGTGTCTTTAATTGCTCCTTGGTAAGCTCGGTCTCCTCCTTGACTCTCTTCTCGTAGCCCTCTGCCAGACTGACAAGACGCTGCAGACGCTCCTTTGTCCGCTGCGCCTCAGCCCGGAAGTCCTCCATCTGCAAAGCCTCAGTCCACTCATGCTTGTGCAGGTTCATGAGCATGTTCTCCTCTAGTGCCGTTTTCCGGTAGTTAATGGCGATCGAGTAGTAGTGCCGGTTGAGGCCGTGGATAAGGGCCTGGATGGACGGCTTGTTGAGATGACCGAGGTTGGACGTGCTCTGACGGGGTTCTTGGCCC
>JAAFKN010000397.1:0-13926 GCA_011800035.1 Thermochaetoides dissita | reverse complement strand
CAACTTGTAGAGCGACTCTTAAAACAAGCTAACGCTGGGAAATACTAAGTTTTTTGAAGACATTCCCGACGCAATGTGCCAGACTAGTTGAGCGGAGTACGCCTTCGTGTAACGATGAAAATCCTCAAGCAGGTCGTCGATCCAGATTCATCAAACATTCAGGAACCCTGATGGCTGATAAGGTGAGGTTCCCACTCCACCCGCCACACGGAGCGCCCGGTGGCCTGTTGGCCCTGGGGCCTGAGCTGGAGGACACCCAAGAACTCCTGCAGCGGAAGTTGCGCACAGACCAATAGCTTAGTCGAACCTCTCGAACCACAGAGCAGGCCCAGTTTCACCCCAGCTTGCGCGTCGCGATCGCATCAGCAACGCTTGTCCAGCGTCAACACTCGGCAAGGCCCCAATTGCATCATTGAATACAGCAACCTGGAGCCACCCTCTGGACTTCAAATCAGTCATTCTCAGAATAATCGTTGTATTTTGGCTCGTTAAAGGGTATCTGCGGCAAATAAGTCGCAAGCATATCGGCAATCTCGAAGCTTCGACACCGCTCACACTCGGAGATCTGTAGAGTCGGACCGCATTTCGCAGGCTGCCTCTTGTCACCAGCGTCTGTCCTGCCCTTGTGACTATCTTCTCTTGCAACCCAACTGCCAAGTACGAGAGACTACAGCCAACCGTCCTTGTGCCGTCGCATCTCCGTTGCCACAACGAAAATGTTCTTTCTCCATAATCTTGAGCGGAGGGTGACGCTACACCCGTCCTACTTCGGCAAGAACATGCACGAGTTGGTCACCACAAAGCTAGTCAAGGATGTTGAAGGGACATGCGCCGGCGATTACTATGTGATCGCCATTATGGATACATTTGATATATCTGAGGGGCGCATCCTTCCAGGCAGCGGCTTGGCTGAGTTCACCGTTGGCTATCGTGCTGTCGTTTGGAGGCCATTCAAGAACGAAGTAGTATGCCATATATCCGGTCCCAGGCGTCAGGACTTGGCGAGAGAATAGGCATCTGTCTTTACTTATCAACTGACATTCTTCCTTTAGATCGACGCAATCGTTACCACCGTTAATCCTCACGGCTTCTTTGCCCAAGCAGGCCCTCTTCGGTTGTTCGTCTCCACTCATGTATGAGATAACATGCTATTCAACATTCATTTGCTTTGAACACACCATTACTGACATTTCTACAGCTTATCCCGGACGAGATCAAATATGATGCCAGTGCCACCCCACCTCAGTTCACCAATAATGCTGATATCGTAATCGAGCAAGGCACACATGTGCGTGTCAAGATCATCGGTCTGAGGACTGAAGTTGGTGAAATGTGGGCTATTGGCACTATCAACGGGGACTTCCTCGGGTACGTCTTCTTTGAACTAAGTCTTGGACCCAGTAAACCGCCAATACGGGGTACTAACACAGATTGTAGGTGCCTGCAAGCATGATGACATAATAAGCAAAGCAAATGCCGGACCAGTGTTCCAAAGCACTGGTGTCTTCATATACCAAACTGTGTGCTCTACAGCATCGGTGATAAGAGGCTTTGGGGGACTTTTCCCTGGCATACGTTGTTCACTTGGCACACAAGTCCATCCAGGGCAACTCCATGAGCACTCTCCAAGACCACCCATCCGAGTGATGGACGGGTCGTCGTCTTTTGATCGAGACGAGAACAGTGGCGATTGCCATCTGTCCATGCCGATTTGGCGACCCGCAAAACAAGAGCCAAAAGAACAAAGGAGCGTTTTGACTTCTTGAGCCAGCATATGTTTTAGGCTCTCGATCAACTAGTCGAGACTAGTAGCATTGCCAGCTTCATCCATGTGTTCTGGCTTCCAATCCGCTCAATACATACGATTTACGCTGGCCGGTCCAAGCATGTCCACTTTCATCTCCTGGCCAATTCACATAGCCAGTATATGAATTACAGCTCAAGCCATCATGAGGAGCTGACAGCACCAATCGACATCTACTGCTGACTCACTGGCTTCTGAAAATCCTTACTCGAGCCACTTGCTCATCCCCTGAAGGTGCTGAGCTGGAGATATATGCTGCATGTCCTACAGAGTCAAGCATATTACGTAGCAGGGTTTAGCAGCGTGTTGCTCTTTTGGCCTTTTGTCGGCCTGCCGGATAGATCCCATTGCATAAGTGCGGTTATATATGTGGTGTAAACGCGAGGCAGTTAGGGAACTCGTCAGCATGTGCCTACCTAACCGAAGTGCAGCTAGGTATTCTATTAGATGATAGATGTCCCGATAGATTTCGGTGTTTCTGCTTTGAAATTTCTCCCATGTTGCCGCCTTTTGCCGTCAACGGCCCTGTGGCAGCAACCCAGAAGTCACCAGTACTTCAATCCGAACGAACGTGAGGTAGTTAGTTGACAGTAGTTTACAGTTCAACGCTTGTTAGCGCGAGACTTCTGACAGGGGAGGTTACAAGACTCACCTTTCACAGCCATGGTTTTTCAACTAAAATGTCTATCAAAATGGAAGAAAACACTTAATTGGATCCAAGAAAGCTTTCTCTAACAATCTATGCAAAAGTTTCCTTCAATGGACTGTGTTTTTTCCACAAGATCTTGAAATTGTAGTGTTGACCCTCGCCACCAAAAACCACGTTAACAAACAAGGGTTGAACTGTACACTCACAACACCAGAATTCGAAGTAATGGTTTCTGTGCAAGAATTGGTCTTGTGAAGTGAGTTTGACTTCGATATCGTCATACTGCCATTTGGCATTGCATGGAACTGCGTATAATCATATTAAGCAGAGTTTAGCTTCCACCTGGTGATTACTACCCTCAAGAAAAACCGATACATGTGTAAGAGGTGTTCTCCGCCATGATATGGGCTGGAGCTACTCGTTCACATCCGGGAGCGGTCCGCTCACGCTCCAGAACCTGCATGCATACAGTTCCCTACGTAAACAAGATGCATGCATGCACGTAGGATGACTACCTAACTGGGAGATTTCTCAATTTGGTTTTCTACATGGGATTCCCTCGTATCATTTATCCAAATCAGTTTGTCATTTTCTGAGGAGTCTATCAACATGTCTTGGTTGGTTCCCGATGATAGAGGTGGAAAAATATAGAATATGTGACATGTCTGGGTGCAGACCTAAGCACCGATCTACGCAGCAAAGTTTCATCCACATCCTAGTTCATCCACATCCTCTGCCAGGTTGAATACTACAAGCATCTTTCTGGACACCTGTTTAGAGTCCGGACTGTGATCTTCTGGCGTAAATGTCGATCCTCCGCCATCGGGGATCTTTGGAGGTCATGTGTTGCATCAATATGTATACACTACGAATACTTAGCCTCCTGTGTGCAAGCACATGCATCACAGTGTAGCGTTTTAGGTTACACTGATGGTGAACCATTTGATCGGCAGCAGCAACATAAGTGCATACCATTTCTACAGCCTTGAATCCACAAATCAGAAACAGTCCGATATGAGCTGGAGATCATTCAACCTCCGTGCACACATTGAGACATTCCCAGTCATTACACCCCAGCTTGGAAATTTTGAACCTCATTGCAGAGGTATTGCCTCTTGTACCTACTTGCTCAATACCAGTGGAATAGGGGACAGGGCCAGCCGGATGTTAAAGCTATTTGTGAGGATTTTTTAGAATTTTCAGATCCGGACAACAGTATTTCCTGGGTATTCTTATAAAGAACAGAGGGCAGAATAAGTTCAACAAGCCTGGTTCAACAATTGATAGTTCCGAAGTAACACAAGATCTCCGACAGCAGTCTCTTGACATTATGACGTCCAAAAGACGACTCTGCACAATACATTTGCGGTCGACAGCAAGTGTCTTGAGAAAAGAGCAACCAACCCCATTTCCACATTGCCGTAAACCATCTGGGAGTGGAGTGTCAGCTAATAACACATTCGGCCTCCTTGCCTGCAACAACGATCTCTGACATAAAAGAAGGCAGTCGAAAAGCGATTCCAATTTCCATTTACCTCATACTACTCATACTTGTGTGTTACATCCAGAAGTAACGTTTTACGGTACGACCAGGGAGCTGGAACTGTTGTGTAACCCCAGTTGCAGATCATCTTCGGAGTATATCTTCTCTCGAAAGAGGCATGCTTGTCATCTTCGGCTCTCTGGGTTACAGTTGACGGCAAGGAGACCCAGTGTTGCAGTCCAAATATTCGACCAGGTCCTACGTTTATGAATAAGGGTTTTCTCTGTATATTGGGGCAATCCTTGCGATAATGAATGAAGAAAAGCAAAGTAAGAGAAATATCTTTGCGTGCTGTTTTGGGTAAGGCGTCGCAGATGATGGTAAGTTTCTTTTTTTTTTACATGGAACGGGCATGACACTGATTTGTATAAACGGGATTTACTGTCTCATGCATTCGATGTAGTATTTGTAGTTTACTACCAGTCAAACCCTAAGCTTGGGATTCCAAACCTTTCCTTGTTGAATCTATCTGAGTACCGCCGCACTGACCGTCCATGAGAAAAGGACTGCAGCAAGGGAAATAACCAAGCCATTTGGATAGTAGCGAGCGAGAATGGCTTTCAATGATAGGTTTCCGATTAAAATGTCGGTACCTCCATAGGTTAGAGTCAGAGATTACAGAGTCAACCAACTGCCTATTTTGACAGACTTACGCAAAAGCAGACATGCTATAGACCGAGCCCAGCCATGTCCTGACAACTGCTGGATTGCATAGCGAAATGACACTTGAGACTAGCAATGGTGTTAGTGAGATCAATAACATCTAACGGCTTGATCATGTCAAAGGTATTTGTTGTACATAACCCCAGAGGAACAAGACTACCAGTTCCCACTCCAAGCAAGATGTGACAGCAAAGAGCGCTGGAATACATGATGCTCCGACGGGAAGCCAAATTATCAGAACCGCTAACAAGGCCACAAAAATCGATCGCGATCAAGCTATTCATGGATTCGAAAAACCTATCGGACAGCAAGGAGGAAAGAGTCTGTCCAACTAGCGCACCGCTGATTGATGACAAGGATTCTATTAGCAATCAGATCTGCTATGACAAGTCTCAACGGTGCCTCGCATGTTGTACGACATCACCAAACAGAACTGAGAGCCGGCAAGGTCGGCTGATATGGCGTGGGAAGGGATAGATTCCCATTGGATGGACAGAGCAAGCTCGGAAGCTGGATGTATGTACCGTTATAGAAGGGGTGCGGTTAGGCAAAGAAACGACCTACAGTATCTTTTTTTCTTTTATTCAAAGAGGGCACAGTCACTCACCGGATATCGCATAAGCCGCTAACTAAAACTTGAACGATCTTAACATGGCAAGGATTTCTGGAAATCCGGGTCTATCCTCCATTGCTCCGTTTTCGCTTAATATTTCCAAGTTTGTCTTAACGGTGAGGTTTGCCAGCAGTAAGGAAGTGGTCATGGTGGCCACGAGAATGAATGCTGATGTTCTCCAGGAGCACTTGTGGAAGAGGACATTGAGGACGGGAGAGAAAAGAACGCCGCCGACGGGGAGCACTCTGCGAGACGCATCCTGTCGCCAATGTCTTCCTGTTCCCGAACCAGTGGATCACCGCACTGAATACGATAGTTGTCAGAATTGCTATGCATATATTATCCGGGGTTGGCATGTACGCATCGTAAAAAAAAGCAAGTTCAACGAGAAAAGTTTGCTGACGAGCAAATGCACGTGCAAGCAGCCACATCTGCAGCTATCATACATCCCAAAAACTGGCTGTACGTTGGGGAAAATGCTAGACCAACAAATGCGGCCAAGTGCGCCACACTGCCCAAGGGCAACAAACGGGCTGAGCCAAAGCGGTCGAACATGACACCCTAGGGGCCCGAGAAAAGGAGGTCGAGGGAGCCGAATACGGAGACGATCCACGCAACGTCACCCTCTGAAAGATTCTGAAAGATGTCCTGGCGCCAGTACGTCTGAAAAAGCCCAATGCTGCTCACAACTCCGTAAGTGGGGAACTGGTAGACAGAAACATCCTAGCACAACTTTCCAGAGCTTCCAGCCAACAGCGAATTGTGCAAGATCCTGGTTAAGAAGAGCGTCTTCCATATTTTCAGGCTTCAATGACAACACAGTGGCGTTGATGGCGGAGCCTGCTGCTATCGGAGGGGAGTAGAGAGATCCAAATGCAGGTGCGTCAGAACTAGAGTGAGAGCGGCATGGCTTTTGCCAGTTATCACTTTCACTGTCCCTTCTCTTCTGCTCATTTGCGGGAAAGGATATCGTACAGGTCATCTGTTCCAGACCGGTCCCTTGACGATCGTTCTGTGCGCCCCAACTCTGAAACCTGGGGGTAGGCATCGCCAGGACTATAACAGGGAAACCTCCCAGGGCCTTTCTGAACATGAAGTCGGCCCTGCCTTATTTCTTGTTTTGTAAAGATAAAGCCTAGTCACTGCTGAAGACCGTGGAGTGCAGATTGCCGGGACCCCAGAATGAGTACGCAGTGGTGATATACTTATATCCGCGGGTTCCGATCAAAGGAGACACAAACTCCCGGAGTATTAAGGAAGTAGAGGGCTCCAAGTGACCGGTAAGCACTCCCCATCGGGCAAAGTATCCTCAGCGAATATGCTGGGCGAAGTTGGGCTTAACTATACTGACTGCACTTCTACAACAATAGTAGATGGGCTAGACACCCAACAGTGGCGACGCGAGCGGCACAGGAACGCATCAACTTCATTGAGGGCATCAACAACAAATCAGCTATCTATACCTCTGATCTTACTTGTAGGCGCAATCAAACCGGGGCCTAGGCCAAACATCGGCGGACCCATCACCATTCAGAGTAATATTTCTCTTTGACTGAGATTATCGGGGCAGGATGTTGAAAAAGAAAATCTAACATCTATAACAGAAACTCTTATCCAGAAAACTAGCCGGACGGGTGCTGCGGGCTGACATCACGGACCCCAACAGACGCAGGTTATATCCCATTGTCAGGGGTGTGGTGTCGTTAGTTTGGACATCAGATACAAGTTTGGGGACTAGGGTTGCAAGTTTGCCAATCTCTTGATCTGGCCAACAACGAATGATTGCTGACCAAACAAGTTCACCATAGTTAGGCATTGGATTGTCCTGTCTGTCCTGCAACATCGCTCAAAGGTTCAGTTCTTTGTCAGGCAGAGCAACGCTCCAGAGTTCGGAGAACATTTGGCCAAGAACGTCTCCAAGCAGCAAGGTCCCTCAAGGAGGGCCTTGTTGGCAACCCGTCTGCGAAAGACCCGGCGAAACGCCTTCGAGTTGAGCTTGGAGAGAACGGATAGGCGGCCGTCAGCTCATAAACTCACTGAACAGTCATTCCAGCTTGTTAGCCCCTGTGAAACAACTGCATTTTGGATTTACATAGTCCGTCCTTAGTGCTTAGCGAGTCGCCTTTAAAAGCAGAGACCGGAAGCTCGAAACAACATTACTTTCCACTGAAATCATACACAGAGCAGCGCAGAATGTTCCTGGCAGCTTCTCGACGAACAGCCTCCAACCGCAGCGCAAGAGAATTGTCCGGATGGAGGTCGATCAGGGCAGTTGGCTCTGTCCCTCGGCTCCAGGCCCAAGTGGTCGAAGTAATCAAGGATTTTGGACATGGAGAGGGTAGCATTCCCCCGTTCATCACCAACCACAGACCGGCCCCCAAGGCTACTCCGGCCATCATACGACCAGTCATGGATGCAATGCCTACGCATCATGATGAGTTTTGGCGCAAGCTACCAGTGTGGGAAAATGTGCCCACTCAAGACTTTCTCTCATATCGTTGGAGCGTAAGTGCAGCAGCAATGGTCCTCGACCAAGAAAGGGTTCGGTGGTTAAGCGGCAAGCTCATGCTTTGGCACTGGTGACCAGGTCGCAAACACTGTACAAGGAACAGCCAAACTCCTCAAGTTTCTTCAGGCCGTCTTACCAGAAGAGGTGCCTTTTGACAAAACGGGTGCCCGGATGCAGAGCCGCGATGACTTCATCAAGGATGTGCTTGACGGCGTGACAGCTGCGACTATGGCGATTCGGATAACGTGAGAACCAAGCATATGAAAAACCTGAATAGCGCTGTGCCTCATATGCTGACATTTCCCAGTCCGTACATCCTGAGCAGGATCAACTGGAAGGATCCGCGTCACGATCCTCTTGTTCGCCAGTTCCTCCCACTAAGATCGGTCATGCTGCCAGATCACCCAAAGCTTACTTTGGACTCGCTCCACGAGGAGGCAGACTCGCCAGTCAAGGGGCTTGTCCACCGGTATCCTGACAAGGCATTGTTTCTACGTAAGTGTTGGCATCTTTCGGTTCGCCTAAGGAGTGGTTACTGAGAATAAAACAGCAACATCAGTTTGTCCGACCTACTGCATGTTTTGCACTCGCTCATACGCTGTGGGGGCAGACACAGACACCGTGACCAAGGCCTCGCTTAAGCCGACACGCAAACGGTGGGAAGAAGTCTTCGCGTATATAGAGAAACACCCTGAGCTTCAAGATATCGTCGTCTCCGGCGGTGACTCGTATTACTTGCAGCCGGAGCACATCAGGCTCATTGGCGAAAGGCTTATCAGCATGCCTAATATCAAGCGGTTCCGATTCGCGTCCAAAGGACTTGCCGTCGCTCCCTCTCGCATCCTCGACGAGTCGGATGGCTGGGTTAGCGCGCTAATTGACATCTCTAACATGGCGAAGAGGGCAGGCAAGGCAATGGCATTGCATACGCACTTCAACCACCCCAATGAGATATCATGGATCACATCAACGGCCAGCCAGAAGTTGTTTGAGGAGGGCGTAATGGTCCGTAACCAGAGTGTTCTTCTCCGGGGGGTCAATGATGACTTAAAGACTATGTCAACCCTGATACGGAGGCTCGCAGACAATAATATTTTCCCGGTGAGCTTGTCAAGAATACTTTTTGCCCCTTTTGTTTTCAAGCGTAAGGTCTATTGTTCTGACGATCAAGCTGTGCAGTACTACGTCTATCAATGCGACATGGTGCAGCGAGTTGAACATCTCCGAACACCTCTTCAGACCATCCTGGATCTGGAAGCGCAGATTCGGGGCACGATTGCCGGGTTCATGATGCCTTCGTTTGTTGTTGACCTTCCTGGAGGGGGCGGAAAGCGGCTTGCCTGCTCTTTTCAGTCCTATGACCGAACCACGGGCATCTCTCGCTATACGGCCCCCGCAGTCAAGGGCCGGGACAAAGAGAACAAGGTCTATGAGTACTACGATCCTATTGACTCGCTTCCGGGCGCGGCTTCGACCAAGACCGAAGAGTGTGTCGGTGAAATTTGAGGCTCCCTGCTCATTAGCCTCAAAGATTCAACGCCAGTGCACTGACTTTGACTCCGAGCATGGAGTTTGAGTAAAGAGCGGAAGAGACACATGCTGAGCGCTAGAGGGCTGGAAAGAGAACCTGGGATCTTTAATCGCCCTTCGGTTTGGTCAATGTTGCAGTTGGCACAGTGAAAACGTGGGCGATGAAGAAGGCTGGACAGACATGAAAGGAATCACGACTCACATTACACTGAAGATTACGGTTGACTGTTGGCCTGACCTTAGTTTCTACTTTTACTTTGTCTTCTCAAGGGTGGCGGACCGTCGAAAATAAGTGGGAAAACATGCCCAAGAGGCACTATCATGTATGTGCCAGGTAATGCCAGAGCATGGAGGAGATGGGTGAATGAGCTTCCATAGCTTACCTACCTTATGTTGCCTACCTTACCTACCTAAGATACTTTTACTGTGTACCCGCCCTAGGTAGGTAGGTAATCATACTGCGGGCAGTGGGAAAGGAGTCCGATGGGGGCGCGTACTTGTAGTGTAATTGAGCAAACTGTTTCCCTAGGCAAAGCTGGTTATCGCCGTGTTTGATGTAGTGAATGACCACATGCGGATAGGTACCTAGGTGTGTTCACACAGAAGGGACTTTTGGACTCTTGTTGGAGCCTCCCACCGAGCAAGTGAAGAATAGAGGATTTTTAGCCCCACTGCAAGGTACGTAGGTATTTAGGTACATCTGCCTTTGTGTTTGAAGATGGTGGGGCTCGAGATGGAGAACGACTTCATTGTTCCTGATGGTTTCTGGTGATGTGATTGGCTCCCAGCGCCATGGGACTGGTTTCACCAAGCAAGGCAAGCACCTGACAGCTCCAAGGCACCATTTGCGATGCCAAGAGCTCACCTAAATTTCTCGGGCCCAACCTCCCAATCACCGCCTTCAAGCCTCACGAACTGTCAGTCTCAGGACTCATCGAGAGACGTCAGGCTGAAGGTTGTAAGTAAGTCAGTTTCCGCATCGGTGGGCAGCAGCGCTGCATTGCACTTAGCGTTTTCTACATACATTTGGCGTAAATGAATCCGTACTGATTGCGCGGACATCCACAGTCTCAGCCACACACACACACACACATTCACACACAATTGCACAGCGGCGTGGATTGGTTAATCTGAGACACGCGGACATGCACAATTTTATTTCCCCATTTTACCACCATTCAGCCACCCGCTGTGAGAAGCATGAACTCTCCGGGCATTGGTCCAGATAACTACCTGCTGTGCTTGAATGGCTGGTAGACTACCTAGTGCGCTGCAGCTTATCATTGGTCTGCGAATTCCAGATGCTGTGTAACGCGAAGCAGTGGTGGGTAAACTTTGGGTTATAAAGAGTTCTGACTTGAGCTGAATGTTGGTCTACGGCGAGCTCATGGTCCAAAAGAAAGCGTTTCCCGGGTAAACGGGGGAAGATGATGAAGCGAGACAGTATTGAAGAGCGTGTGCACAGCAAAACAGTTGTCTTCTTTTAGTGCAGAGAGGTAGTGTAGTGTAAGTGACTTCGGAACTTCGTGTTGAGGTGGTAGTGTGCGCCTATCACCATCTCGTAAACACCCCCCTCCCCCCCTCTTCCCAAGCCGAGTTGATCTCGGCTTCTACCGATCAGCAACGCTGTTTCTCAGACTAAATGATTTAAGCAAGCAATTCATCAGGCAGGCAGGTAAGTAATCCATGTTTCGCTTGTTTGAACCCTAAGAGTAGGTAGGTAATGGATTGCAATTGACGGTTGAACATCCGCTTTTGGTTTATCATATTCCCACGCTGTCAACTCCTCCAGAGAGTGCCATCACGATGTTACCTAACAGCATCCAAACCGCTGCGCGTACAGCGTATGTAGTATTTATTCTCTCCGACTGAGGCAACTTACATGTCTAGTTGCACTAATCCGCACTTGAAATGGCGGTAAAGTTGAGAAGCCTGCTGTCAGGTTGCAGCGATGGCTCCTCGCCCGGACCACTGGCGCAGGCAAAAGGAAAGACTCACCCGCACAAGTTCTTGTCCACCTGTCGGTGAGCCCGTGTCAATGTTTCAGGTTACGAGTGGGCGGGCGCATGGAAGCCAACCACGTGTGGGAGCCCCGGGTGAGATCGGAGAAGGGCCCATCGGCATCTCCCACGAGGAGAACGACGCGTCGGTAAATAGGTGACCCGTTCTCTTCTCGAGCCTCCCGGTCTGGTTTCTCATGTGGGGAAAGCGATGATGCTATCGATGGGCCCCCGTATTTTTTACCCTTGGAGGAGAATCATTGTGGGTGTTTTGGTATTGCAAACTCCACAGGTCAGGCCATCGAGATGATTATTTTCCGCTTCTGTGCAGTACTGCAGGCTAAACTACTGTTCAACCCACAAGAGAAATTGTGCAATATGGATCTGTAGTGTCATTTTCTCTAAACAAAAGTTGCCTGCAAGTGTTAGTTGAATGTAGGCATGTAATAGTGTGCCTGTGCTGAGAATGAAGTGTTTTGTCAACCTGGAAGTCAAAATTGCCATGGACAGTACCGTAGACGGTGTGCTCTACACTACACACTCCCGTGGCGACTGGCAGGTGGTAGGTGAGTGTGCTCCGTGTTTTTCAGCAGGTAATCCGGCTCGGCTTCCCACTTTTGCCGTCTTGAGGACAGGACAGGATGTTTCAGCAAAGCACAGAGCCCGGTTTTTGATGGCGGTTGCTTGCAGGGAACCAGTGTTTTCCGTGTCGTGTGCACTCCTTAAGTAAATACACGCATGAGTTTAGGGATCAATGTGTACGGATTGCTCCCTTACATTCCTGATAGGCTGTATGGTGTAAATTAAGATTCGTAAATGCTAAAAGTGTGGTGCAATCAATTGCGGCAGCATGAAATTTCCCAAAATCAGATCGTTGGCGACTTTGATGTCACCCAAGAGTGGAGAGCCACGGCCGGGGTTCCGGTATGCAGAAGTAAGTGCGTACCTTACTTATGCCTCCATGGACGGAGACTTGTACGTCCACACTCTGTCGCAGCACTCTCGCAACAAGCAGAGGATGGCTTTTTTCATGTCCTCAGATTCTCTCTCTTCTCTTGCCTCGTGATTATCCCAAATCTCGATCTGATGATCTGACGAGCAGATAACGGGACGGCCAAGCCCGTCGCTTCGTCTATCTTCAATCGACGAGACTGTCAGCTGCATTCTGCAAAGCGAGACTGCCAGCACACAGGGCACAGACTCGCAGCGGCAGCTCCAAGACAAAAATAAAAACTTTCCATCGCGCTTCAATAACAAGCGGGACTTGGACGGTACGCGAATCGGATTTGGGCCCAATCTGCAGTCTCTGGGGTCCAGCCAGGATTGAAACGGCGCTTTGTTCCCATTTGGAGGGCGGGCCCTTGCGAGATTCTGGGGCTCTTGGCCAGGCTAGCGCCCGGACTGGAAGGGTGGTGGCGTGGCAGGGGCAGATCGCGTCTCGTCTTGGTTGTTTTGGTCGTGGGCGAGCCAACCGACGAGGGGGCGAGATGGACGAAATGGAGTCTGTGGACGACATGGACAGACAGGGCGGACAGACAGTTGGTGAGCGCGTTGTTGCCCGGACAGATGACGGCGCTAAACCCACTGTCAATTCCACATGGACGCGTCCAGCGGCTCGCGATGGACCCACGATGGCCATGATGGACGGCATTGGCGCTGACACGGCCGCTGACAGCCGAGTCAACTCGCCCAACCGGCCAGCCAACAACCGGGCCCTAGAGCAGCAGCAACGTGAACGTGGATGTGGATGGTGGGCACCGAACCTCGCCCAGGGACCCGAGCCAGGGGAAGCAACCCTATCAGCACTACCCCATTGGGAAAGACCCCGGATGACAACAGCGTTTGGCTTCGATCCCGGCGGCTCCTGTCAGGGCTGGCGGTTCTCTTTCTTCAGGAACAATTCCAGCACATCCCACCAGAGCCTTTCCTCGTGTCTTTTCCTGGATCACGACAGCCTGAAGACACGACTCTCAACCACCACCGCGCTGTCGTCGCGCGACGAACCACTGCCGCCGTCACCGTCGCCAGCGCCATCTCCATCGCCGTCGCCGTCGTCAGCGTCGCTGCTGCAGCCCCTCAACAGCTTCTATCTTTCTCCCACGGCATCAAGATCGAGTATCGTTTCGAGTCTGGAGGAACCGGTCCTTGACAGCTGCGACAGCAAACCGACGAGCGACGAGATCATAATGCCCAGTACAGCCGCCTTCGACGTGTCAGCAGACCGGTTCCTGGCGTCAAGCAGGATGGGCTATGGCTCAGTGCCTGGGTCCGGGCTCGAGTCCCGAGGCTCGACATCCACCAATGCGACCGGACTGCGTCCTCATTCGGCAGCAAGCAGCAATCGGGCAAGCGAGCGTGCTGGGAGCCCGCTGCTCTTTTCTCGATGGACAAAAAAGCACCAAGCGCACCATCGCAGCCCGTCACGCAATGGCAATGGCAGCAGCAGTGGCAACAGCAACAGCAACGGCAATGAAACATCAACGCACCGGTGGAGGGACTTCGGCCGGCCCTCGACGGAGCGCAAAGCGAACCCCAAGATCACGCCGAAGCGGTTGACTCATGTGAAGGGCACTCGCAAAACCTACTATCAGCTCTACTTGTTGAGCGTCGCCGTT
>JAAFKN010000396.1:0-13926 GCA_011800035.1 Thermochaetoides dissita | reverse complement strand
GTTGCTGAGGCGTCTGCATTGGCTGGGGTTGCTGGCCTTGGGGTTGCTGTTGTTGACCCTGCTGCTGTAGTTGCTGCATTTGCTGTGGTTGTTGACCAGGCTGCTGCATTTGACCTTGCTGTTGCTGAGGCTGTCCCTGATTCTGACCTTGCCCCTGCTGCTGGTCCTGCCCTTGCTGCGGCCCCGGCGTCGGCGCGTTCCCCAGCGCAGGGCTATTCTGCACCGACTGGCCCGCCCCGCTCGGAGCAGGCGTAGATCCAGGAGTCCCGGCCGCAGCACCATTAAGGGCACCGCCGGGGGTAGGTCCCGGTGTCCCGGCGTTTTGGGCGCCCGCGATTGACCCAGTCGGTCGATGGGCACCCTGCATAGGCGGCATGGGCGGTTCCTTCCTCGGATCAACACCGGGATACAGAGCCTGCAGCTTCTTGTACAGGTTCTTGAGCAGCTGGTCGCGCTCGATGCGGTCGGCGATGGGGTCGGCGGGCCGGAACTCGGGGGGATCGTTGGGCGATGGCGGCGGCAGTCGTATCTTAAGCTGCAGATTGAGAGGCGGTGGTGTGAGGTAGGCAGGTGAAGCACCCGGCGGAGCCTTGCCCGGCTTGCGGTCGGCCAGGGCATACATGTATGTAAGGTTCGCCTGTAGACGGCGCATACACCTAGTCATCGTCAGCACTAATTTCAACAAAAAATCCACAAGACACCATACGACTTACTGATTATAATCCATATTCGCCAACCTCTCCTCCTCAGCATAATCAATATCCCCATTCTTAACCCCCGACGCCTCAGCAGCCGCCTGCTCCTTCTTGAGCTCATTCCGGCTATTCACTAGCTGTATTGACTCATACAGCAACTCCTGGTTAATCTCCAGCAATATCGCGAACCTCTCCCTATCTCTCGGATCTGTCGCCGGGCTCTGGGGCGTCGAGGCCACAGCTCCTGGAGTAGCCGCCGTCCCATTAAGCTGCTGCTGAGGCTGCTGAGCTTGCTGCTGCTGCTGCTGTTGCGCCAGACCCTGGTCCCCAACACTCGAAAACGTCGGCGTTTGTGGGGTCGCAGCCGATGTCGCCGGCGGTTGTGGCGGCTGGGTGGTCGTCGGGGTCTGGGTCTGCGGGGTGCCGGTTGGCTGGGGGGTAGAGAACTGCGCTTGCTGAGGGGGCATGCTCGTGGGCGTGCCCTGGGGAGGGTGAAATACCGGTCTCTGGGGGGTTGATACCGGGATGTTAGGGGCGGGCTGCTGAGCGGGCATGACACGCTGCATCATGGGCTGCTGCGGGGTCATGGCGGCGCCCATCTGGTAGGGGTTCATCTGGTTGGCCATCATGAAGTTGGCGGGCAGCTGAACCTGGGGCGCCGCGGAAGACGGGATGGCGGCCCCGTAGGGTCCTGTGGTGAAAGGCTGCTGGAATGCCACTGCCGAAAACGCCGTGTTAGTGACCATTGTGGAACCAGACAGATGCGAGAATATGGCATCTGCGACTCCCGCTTGAGATGGGCATGTAAGAAAAGGAATGCCCGGTGAGACAGGATGGGTAGGACGGGGGAGCATGAGGCTAAGCCCGGCATAAGACGTCAAGAGATCAAGCACTTACTTTGGCCATTAGCAGCCATGTGTGGCATAGCGGCATTCTGCATCATTCCTGCAGGGCCAGCGGCGCCAATCAGGGCAGGATTGGGCCCAGCAGCGAAGGGGGCGGCACCAGGCTGGGTGCCCATAGGGAACTGCTGGGCGTTGAACAACATCTGCTGCTGTTGTTGCGGTTGTGACCCTTGATGCTGCTGCTGGCCCGGCTGTTGCTGCTGAGGCTGCTGCTGTTGATTCGGCGCTGGCCCCGGGCCGGGCTGCAAATGAGCGCCTTGGGGTGGGGCAGTAGGATTGAATATGGGGCCGGCAGCGACATTGGGGTAGCCATAGGGGGCTGAGTACATGGTGCGGTGGTGGTTGGGCTGAGGGCAGCCCGAGCCAAGAATGAGACGGCGGAAGGAGCTGGCAGTGGGGTGACGATAGCAGAGGTGGAGGGAAAGCGGGCACTGGCGCCGGCGAAGATCAGCTCAGGCCTCAGGGATGGGAGCCGTGTGTGGGGAAAGGACGCGGGTGTCGATCCGATCCGGGGGAGCTCCGAGGGAGCGGTTCCGATGAATGAGATGTGGGTTTCTTTCTTTTCTTTCGCCCACACGATTGACAAGCAAGCTTGTATCAGTAAGATAAAGACACTTGGGTCCTTAATCCAGGGAAGCACAGAATGTACCTGTGTGTCTCGACAAAGTCAAATGCCGATCTGCACGATCTCGACCGTGGGGAGCCGTGTGCCAAACTGTCTTGGGTAGTCCAGGGGTACAGGTAGGGCAGCGGCTGGCGACCAGCGACCAGCTCGCAGCAAGCAACCAACAAGGGACTCGAGCGCCTTGGGCTAGGTTTGGGTATCTCTGCTCGGCAGTTCTCCGTACCTGTAGTCAGCAGGGACACGCCACGGGGTGTGTGGGTGCTAGAGCCTGCGTGGTACGGGCCCGGGTGATGCGAGATAGGTAGACGTGCGTATGCACACGTGGGGTTGATCCCACCGATGGACGGATGGGATGGGAATGATGAGATGAATGAGATGGTAGGGTAGGGCTGACTATCACTCGGCAGCCAGAAGCCGATGGCAGACCGACGCGGAGACGACGTCAGAGATGGACTCAGACTGGCCAGGCCGGGCCCAGGCCAGATCACCGACAGACCCTAACCGTGACGACGACTAACGACTGCAAGAGACCCACGGGACGAGCAAGTTGGGACACCTGCGAGAGACTGACTGGCTGATGAGTCGCGTCTTTTTCTGGGGACGTGCGTGCCTGCGTGCCTGCGTCGGTACGGGTCGGCTCGGTCGGTCGCTCTGCTTGCTTGCTTTGCGCCAGATCGGGACCGTCCGCAGTGTTGGGCTCAAGGTTGGGGCAAGGTAGGGCGGCTGTCGCTTGTCGCCTGTCACTGTTCCAAGACCACAAAGCGGGGAACCTGGAATGGATGTGCGACAGGGTCGGGTCACGAAGCCGAGGGCAGAAGCAGGAACCGACTCATAAACAGCTCAGTGCCAGTTTAAATGCCAAATAACGTCAAATACCCGCTGATTCGGTAACGTGGGCGTCTGTGTGCAGACCTGGCTGATATGCCTGACGGCTGTTTGCCAGGGAATCTGGAAGGGGGGTTTGTATGATGGCCACAGATCGGTCAGGCGTGATTGTCAGTGTGTTTGTGAGTGTGTTTGTGTGTGTGTGCCTGTGTGAGGTCGGTCGGCGTTGGAACTCTCACTCTCAGACTGCGAGCAATCAACTGAACTGTTTCGCTGGGCTGGACTCGTGGCCGTGTGGACTGCGGCTGTGGAGGGGGGAATGGCCGATAGAATGAGAGTGCAGACAAGCAAGCGCTGAAAGCGGCGGGCAGGTCGCGGGAACGGGCCACGACACACGAAAACTGGGAGCGGGCACGGGCACAAGCACGGAGAGCTGTGGAACTGGATCGACCAGTGGCAGGAATTGCAGCTGGAGGATGCAAAATCCGCAAATTGCAGAGCACTCCAGAAACACACAATGTGGGTCCCTACTTGGCTCCATGGGCCCTTTGCCGGCTTGTGCACACCAAGATCGGCCATCCCCGATGAGAATGAAGGGTCCAGTGCACGAGTGGGGCATCCATGCAAGGCTACCCTCTTTCACTCGAGAGCTTGCGCTTTTGTGCATCTGATTTCTGTGCATTCTTTCCACAGTGAATTGAGAGATTCGATCACTCAAAACAATGGATCCCACCGCAAAGCAAAGCAAAACAAGGTGATCTAAAAATAATTGTTTGAAACCAATTCTCATTCGTGCTTCATTCATGCTCATATGTCATGCTCATAGGCGAACAAAACATTACATTACGCTACATTTTACTCATTTGAAGCGGGTGCCATAGGCGCTGTTGCCCCGCACAACATTGATGAAGTGCTGAGCGACAATCTCGCCTGATATCCAGTCAGCTTTGTTCTCATCACAATGAATTGCAATTCCAGGGAAACTTACTGGTCTTGTCGCTGGGGTGTAGCTCATCATACCACAGGAAGCCGGAGCGCGGGCCCAGGCTGGTGAGGTCCTCGCAGGGCGAGCCGCTCGGCGGGCAGTGATGCCAATAGCCAGTAACGTTGTACGGAGCATCAAGGTAGGAGGTAGGGTTGGCAATTATGTCACGGAAAAGCTTGTGGACATCGAACAGGTCGATGGTTGCGCCGGCCCAGCGGTTCGACAGCTTGCGGTGGAAGGCAAGGCCGTACTTCCAAGCCTGGTTGACGGCACTCGAGTACTGCTTGATCTTCTGGCCGTACTCAGTAATGTTGTACTGGGTCTTGGTCGTCCAGAACTGGCTGTCGCCCGTGCCGCCGTTCTCGGGGTGGGCGTAGAGAGGGGTCAGCTCGAGAGGAGCCGTGTTTAGGAGGACGAAACGGCGGCCGCCCTTCTGGTAGATGGCGTCGAAGACGTTGAAAGCGCACTCGACAAAGTCGGCAATGGTCTTGCCGGGCGCCTCAGAGTCGGAGAGGAAGGCATCGAAGCCCAGGTCGTTGGTGCCGATCCACAGCGCGTAAACAGTGTTCTGTGCGGTACGGTTGGGATACAGGCTCGGGTAGTTGACGTCAGCCTGGAAGCTGGGGATCTCGTCGTCCAGCACGGCCGGGAACGAGCGGCCGATGTAGGAAAAGTAGCGCTCAACGATCTGGTTGCTGCAGACGGCGCCGCTGACGGCGTAGTCACGCAGCTGGGCGCCGACGCTGTTCGCGGCGAACTGCGCCCAAGAAAGACCACCGCTGGCCGTCACGTTGCTGTAGTCGTGCATCTGGCCCGGCGGCGGGGCCTGGCCGTTGTTGATGATGTAGTAGACGAGACGGCCGTTGTCCGTATAGCTGTCGCCGAAGGTGATGAGGTACTCGAACGGCTTCGGCGGCGTCAGCGGCGGGGAAGGGCCGTCGGCGCTGGCGGGCATTGGGTTGGCCATGGCGGCGGCCGCGCCGAGGAGCAGCAGGGAGGAACGCATCTTGACGACGTTCTCTCTCGACTGAACTGGACAGACGACCTTTGTTGTTTCACAAAGGGCAGAGATCTGGAGAGATGGCAGTGCTTGACCGGAAGCTTCCCGTCGCGGGAAAATACCCTGGGCTTTTATACGCATAAACTTCCCTGGAAATCTGTTCCCCCAAGTCCCCCATCCGCCCCATTATTCCCCTAGGTTCCATAATACCCGGGAACCGGGAACAGAGCCCCAGCTTCCGAATGCATGGGCGTAGGCTATTTTGCAGGCCCCGCGGCGGAGTTTGTCAGCCATCTTGCTCACCCCATGATCGATCGGGTCGAGTTCGGCAGCGGAATAGCGACGAGTCGACATCGCCGCAGCGTCACGGCGACATGTGCACCCACTTCCGGTGGGCAGCACTGTCCAGAAAGTAGCACATCACTTCGCCGACGCTTTCGAACTGGGTATTGCGCGCCCGGAACCTGCGGCTTTTCCCTTCTTTCTGTCTGCTTGCTGCGCGTCTGCACGACCGGGAGGACAATGGTCGGTACGGAAGTGATACCCGGCGGCGGGAGGCTCAGAGGGGAAGAGGGAAAGAGGGGCGGCGATGGAGACGGGACTGTGCCGAACTAGGGGGCAACTACGCCGGGAATGTACGCTGGGCCGTGGCGTCGTTACATCGCGCCGTCTTCCCTGCGTCTGTCGTTCCATCACCAATGCAGTTTTGGGTGATTCTTCGAGAGTTCGACCAGTCTTCCACCGTTCCACAGCCTTCCGGTTTCCGGGCCACGAACGCGGCCAGAAGCAGAAGCATGCGAGTCCAGGAAGCCGCCTGCCAACAACCCGTCATCCGCTTCTCCCCACTAGCCCCGAGGCCCACGGCTTCCAGAACAGGCCAGCGGCCGGGATGGTCGGGGCCCGGGACCACGACGACGTCGGCCAACGTTGGTCGGGGACTCAGAGTCTGGGGAATTGGCCAATCGCGTGCGCTTTGGGAGAACAGGCTGAATGCGCGCTTCCCGCTCGGACGACTGCTACGCTGCGAATCGCCAGGCCGCGCAGCCCGCCATCGACGGATTGCGTGATCTCTGTCGATTCTTCAAGCGGCAAAGGATGAGGTTGGGGGCGGCATCATGCAGAAGAATCGTTCTGGAATCATGGTTCGAGCCGTGTACTATGATCAATAGTCGAGCAGCAGATTTCACCACTATTCCGAGTTTTCCGACACGCTTCACCGCAGCCTGCAGGCAGACCAGTTGGTGACCGGAATCGCGTTAGTTTTGGAGGTCTTTGCGCTTGTGCTTGCGCTTAACGGTGGAGAGAACTGGGGTCGGGATGGTGATGGTGACCGAGGTTGCAGTTCTCGTGGAGTTGGAGGGTTGGGGTTCGAAGTTGCAGCCTTCCAGAAGCCAGGGTCCGATGGGCTCATCAGGGTTAGGGTTGTTGTGCATAACTTGAGTCTGTTCGCCATGATGACAACAAAGAGAATCCTCGAGAAGTACGAGCAATCTATCCAATCCGATTCATATCCTCTGTCACTGTCATCACCATCAACGGCGTTGTAGAAATCGCTGGCTTCAAGATGGCTGAGGCCAGCATCTGCTACACTTGCAGGCGACGGACCCGCTCCGGAGTCGGCGAAAGTTTCAGTTTCGCTTTCACTGAAATTTCATCGCTGAAGACTCACTCAGGAATGACTCTTCTTATGACTCTTAGCTTGACCTGAACGATCTCATAAAACCGCGCACTAGACAAGTCAATTCGGCCTCACCAGACACATTTTCACAAAATGACGGCCTTCAACCTCAAAACCTGCGCCCGGCCCAACATCCTCCAGCTGGAGCCGTACCGCTGCGCCAGAGAGTGAGTGTACCCCTCCCCTCACTTCTCTCACCCACTCTAACCCCTGTATCCAGTGACTACAAAGACGACGGTACCAACATCCTCCTCGACGCCAACGAAAACGCCTACGGTCCCCCTCTCCCTGCCAGCAATGGTGTAAACGGCCTCAGCACCTCCGACGCCCCCTCCATCGCCCTCTCAACCCTGCACCGCTACCCCGACCCGCACCAGCACGACCTCAAGCAACTCCTCTGCACCCTCCGCAACACCCACGCCCACACCCCGAAAACCCTGACCCCTGCCAACCTGTTTGTCGGCGTCGGCTCCGACGAAGCGATCGATGCCCTGCTGCGGTGCTTCTGCGTCCCCGGACGTGACCGCATCCTGGTTTGCCCGCCGACGTACGGCATGTACGCCGTCTCGGCGCAGGTGAATGATGTTGGGCTGGTGAAGGTGCCGTTGCTGAGTGCGGAGGAGGGGTTTCAGATTGATGTGCCTGCTGTGCTGGCGAAGCTGGATGAGGATGTGAAGCGCGCGGAGGAGAGCCCGGAGGCAGGGAGGATCAAGTTGATGTATTTGTGCAGTCCAGGGAATCCCACGGGCTCATTGCTTCGCAAAGAGGATATTGCCAAGGTGCTGGCGCACCCGACCTGGAATGGGGTTGTGGTGGTTGATGAGGCATACATCGACTTTGCGGCGCCGAACCCGAAGACGGCGAGCTTGGCCGAGTGGGTGACGGAGTGGCCTAACTTGGTGGTTATGCAGACGCTGAGCAAGGCGTTTGGTTTGGCGGGTATCCGTCTAGGTGCGGCGTTCACTGATCCGGCGATTGCCCGGCTGTTGAACAGCCTTAAGGCGCCATATAACATCTCCAGTCTGACCTCATCCATTGCGTCGTATGCCCTGTCGGGTCAGGGCCTGGCCACGATGCAGGCCAATCGGGCACGCATCCTCGAGCAGAGGGACCGTCTCCTGCGGGAGATGCCCAAGATCCCGGGTGTTGGCAGGCTTCGCGGTGGCACGGATGCGAATTTCCTGCTGTACGAGATGCTTGATGCCGAAGGCAAGCCGGACAATGCGACCGCGCTCAAGGCGTACGAGCGGCTGGCCGAGAACCAAGGCGTTGTTGTCCGGTTCCGCGGTAAGGAACACGGTTGTCTGGGTTGCCTGCGGATCACGGTTGGCACCGAGGAGGAGGTGACGAGGTTTTTGGCTTCACTGGAGAGGGTTTTGAAGGAGGTTCGTGGAAACTAGAGGGGTCTGATTTGGATATAGATACATAGAGCGCGTAAAGAATGACAGTTCAAAATCTTGTATTTTCATGCCATGCCCAGCCCAAGCCAGACTTCAATATGTTCTCAGATGCAATGCTTCGCCATGATGCACAAACCAGTATGTACAAAGCCCAAATAAACCAAGTACTTTCGAATTCAAGAAGCAAACTCCCTCACCACCTTAATCTCATCGCCCTTCAACGGCAAGGGCGCCTTATCCGCCAACAAGCCTTGGACCGTCTCCAGCGCACACATCTCCTCTCCCAACCCAGTAACACCGTCAAACCCGCCGACATACCACTTCTGCCCACACTGCGTCCCGCTCTCACCACCCGTGCACGACTGGGCAGCGGCCATGACGGTCGGGTACCACAGCTCCTCGATGATCGGCCTCAGCTGGGGAAGGAACAGCGCCGACGCATAAGCCCAGCGCGAGAAGTATCCCTTGAAGCTGCGCATATCGGCCGTGCAGGTCCCAACCGTCTCACAAGCGTGCTCATACATGATATTCGTGGCGTTCGGGAACGGGCTAAAGAACGACCGGGCCGCCTGCAAAATACGCTCAGCCCGATCAGCCCACTTGGCATCACCGGTATGCTCAGCCAACACCGCACAACCATACATATAGATCGCGGCACTGTACGAGAAGGTAACGGGGTTGGTGTCGGTGCAGTTATTTCTAGCGTGCGCGCCGTCGTACACGTTGCCGTCCTTATCGATCATGCCGACGGCCTCGGTCCAGTCCCAGACCTTCTCGGCCCATTCGAGGTAGGTCGTGTTGCCTGTGGCGCGCGCCAAGCGCGCCGAGATCTGGAAGAGACCGCCATTGCTAACCGTGTTCTTATAGTCCAGCCCGTTGGGGTTGCTGGCGAAGATCTGCCACAGCAGACCGCCACCGCAGTGTGTGGTGTTCCAGCGCGAGGCGAGAGAGTTCCATAGGTTCTGGCCGAGCTGTAGCCAGGATGGGACGTTAGGGTCGGGCTGGGGGAAGTTGCGCTCGGCGGCTGACATCACGGCAAAGCCCCAGAAGGCTTGGTCATCGTTACCCTCTTGACCGAAGTGAGAGGGCAGCATGAAGTCGAAATCTGGGCCGACTTGGTCCAGCAGGCCACGGGCGATCAGACGGTCATAGGAGTGGTCACCTGTATAGTGGGAGTAGTCTAGCATGCTGCCCATCAGGGCACCAGCTTGCCACCAGTAGTGCGGCTCTGGGAGGTCGACGAATTTGTCGGGGGTGCCGGAGTAATAGGACATGGCACCGGCAGCGAGGGTCTTGGCGACACCTTTGATGGAGACTGCGATGGTTATTAGCAATTTGGGATGGAATATTATTGGAATCATGGTTCATACCCGGATCACTAATGTTGAGATCCTTGGGGGCGAGGGCGGCAATGACGGCCCCAGCGAGGGCAGGCTTTCCCGACTTGAAGAACTTCATCTTTTCGTGACCAGCAGTGTCAAAGAGATCAAACAACAGCCGCACAGCGAGCAAACGAAGGGAAGGTTGCAAGCCAAATGGATTCCGATTTTGAGGTAAAAGAGCGACTGTCAAAGCCGACAATAGGGAACGAAAGCCAACAATAGCACCAGGCACGGCACAATCGATAATGGGAACAATAGGAGATGAAGAGATGAGGGATGGTCCGCAGACCGCAGCGAACGTGGTTGACTCACAACAGCCAAATAACAAAGAACGTGAATGTGAGGGTGTCGACACGAAAAGGAGAGGCAGCTGGCTGACTGGCAACCTGAACCCGAGTCGACAGGGAGCTGGCCTGACGATGGAGAAAATGGAAGATGATGAAGTTGCAACTGCAACTGCGCTGCTGCAACGTCAGCAGGTGGGAATTGCCATTCTTTTCAACAACTTGCGAGATGTCGATCCACGCCACCCCGACGCCCACCACTCCCACCAAGCCCACGTCGGCGGTGCAGTCAGCCCCATTCAACCCAGCGCAACGGGCCAGACTGTCGCTTTCTTCGTGAAGATCGCCGGCGTGCCCGCCAATCGATACCGTCGATAGCTAGCGGCGACGGCGGTGTGCGGGGGACCCCACTGGAACCACATCCGCGTCTGGACTGCTAATTTTGACAACCCTAGCCTTTCGTCATATTTTCGTTTGGCTTTTCCATCTTTCGTGCTGGCTGCCACATCGCCGTTTGAGCTGGCCGCCAGCTCATCCTCGTCATCAGCAGCGATTGCTGAGAAATCGCTCGTCTTTTTGCTGATGGCTCATGATGAGACGACCATCACAGCCAATCCGCGCGAAGTTTTCATCCCGATGGAGGAACCAGGGACCAGGCACAATGTTTGGCTAAGCAGGTACGTTTCCCCGGCCACAGCACCTGCCCCTGCTTCGGCGAAACGCTGGGCAGGGGTCAATGGCGTCCTATGATTGGTGGATAGCCAAGCCACATTGCTGGAGTGGGTCTCGCGCCGTCCGTTTTTTAAACCTGAAACAACGTGGAGCCCCACCACGATGCAACCCCGCATCTCGCAGCAAAAATTCCATCTCGGCTCTTGGACAGTCGCGCGCTCTGGGGGACGGCAAGCGCTCCCACAACCGAACTCACAGGCCCTCAAAGCTGGATCAAACTCCAAACAAGCGAAGCTGTCATCGAAACAACGCGTTCGCTTGTCGATCAATTGAGATCATTACGTGGGGATTTATTGGTATCGATCTGTGGACATGCTGATGACTGTCAGATCAGCGGCCATCCGTGCTGGTCGAAATGCGTTTGTTGGGTCTGCTCTCATCCAAAAAGAAACGCCAGGAAACAGCAGTCCTCATTCTCTCTTGAGTCCTATATTCATACGCTTCAGTGACTCTGATTTAAGCTGACCCCTCGACAGCTCACCATTGTTTTCTAGAATCTCTCGGCAGTCAAGGCCGAACATTGGCGTTGCTTGTCCCAAGACCGCAAGTGGTGCGGCACCGGAGTAGCTTGTTAAAATGGGCAGCTCGGGGAATTTTGCATGTCTTGACTCTCGAGGCCAACACGTTTCGATGCCAGAGAGGATGTTCAGAAAGACCACGCCGTGGCCCTCTATTGAGCCACCACATCCAAGATGTTCTCCCCCCAACAGCCATGACAACTCCCAAGCTTCCGTCCAGCCGTTATAAAACGATTATACGCAAGATCCCAACCTGCCGATGACGGCTCCCCAATGATTGTTAGCCGCACGCCAAGGTGGGCGAATGTCGTTGGTTCCCGACGAGGAAATTTTGGCGGAGACTCCGACCGTCACATCGTCTAGCCCAACGTGGCTCAAACGTGGTTAAGCATGGTCCAAGGTGCGGCACGGTTAAACCTTCCGTGATGGTTCCGTGGTCTTCATCATGCGATGGGTGCATAGCTCGGCCGGGGGACCGCCAACACACACCTCGACCCGGCCGAGCAGACCGTGAGGACTTCCGTCTTACACACCGGACCGTCTGTCGTACAAGCCCCGCGAATGCTGTCATGATGACCGGATGAACCGGCAAACAACAAATAAATAATCACAGTCCTTCTCAGTACTCTCCATCAACTATTCTCAACGTGCAGCTCGGCTGCAGGCCGGCCCTGGGCTGCATGAGGCACGGCTTGTATGTCGGCGTTGCATCCAAGCGGACCCTGAGCCATCCAAGCGCTGTGTCTGGTTGAGCTCCTGAAGAGAAGGATTAAGCGTGCAGTCTATCCGATGTAGCAAGCAACCAACAAGCCTTTCAGGAGTACCGACGTCTTGAATAAATAAATACATAAATCTCATTTCCCAGCCATGTCTCTCATCAGGCCCTCGTCCTCTTTGTCTCAGGCTGCCCGTCACTCGTTCATATAGTCACTCGTTCATTCAACGAGCTATCCCGCTCACAAACAGCCCCTATCCTACTATGGTCGATGGTTTTCTGCCCTTAGAGGAGAATCTCTAAACTAAAACCAAAAGCAAAAAAACAACAACCATGCCTCGTGTCTCATCTCTGGCTCTGGCTGCGGCCGGCATCTCGGCCGTCGCGGCCCAGTCCGACTCCGTCGTCTCCATTCTCATGCCCTACGCCGATTCGAACGGCATGCACGCCTCGGTCATCACCGCCGCCCCGACCGCCACCTCTTACTGGGTCTCCTGCCCGTCCGGCGTCCCCTCAAGCGACTGCGGCATCGCGGACGGCATGAGCGTCGTATATGGCCCATCCACCTGGGAGTGGACCACCATTGCCGGTGACTGGTAGTACGTAACCCTTGAATTTCCCCCTTATCTCCAATAGAAACCCGCCACTGACTCAATCCCAGCACCTCCATAGCCCACTGCCAACTCAACCCCTCCGCCGACACCGGCGTCTGCACCGAAACCCAACTCTTCTACTCTTTCGAGGCCGTCCAGACCCGCACCGTCGCCAGCTTCGCTACCGGCCTCTCCCCCGTGGCCGTCACCGCCGGCGCTGACCAGCTCACCTCCGGCCCGACCGCGTCTGCTACCTCCTCTGTTGCCCCAAGCACCACGACCGACGTCCCCGACGAGACGGCCACCGCCACCGGCACGGCCGAACCCACCGCCACCGTCCATCCCGGCGACGACAACGACGACGAGGAACCTGTCACTAAGAGCTCGACCTCTGCCTCCTTCACCGGCAAGACCTCCGCGACTGCTGCCCCCGGCGGCCCCGGCGCTACTGTCACTGCCACGATGCACACCACCCTCACGACGTGCCCTACCCCTGTTGGCACCGGCGGTGTGCCCATTGGCACAGGCAACCTGCCTCACTTCCCGCCCAGCCCGACGGGTCCTTCTGGGCCGGGGGTTACCAGCGGGGTGCCGGTTATTGCTGGGGCAGGCCGTGCTACCGGGAAGGTTGGTATTGCAGCTGTGGCTGGTGTTCTTGGTGCGGTGTTCCTTCTTTAAGGGGGGTATTGTTGGGGATTTTGGTAATTTTGTTTGGAAGGGGATGCTTTAATTCTTGTGATGGTTCGACGGCGATAGGGAACTTGAGTGACTCTTTTACTTACGTCCACGCGGCCGTATCGGGCTGGTATTATTTGTTCGTTTTGTTCTGTGTTACCAATTCATAGACACACATCATCAAGGGACTTATAATATATGGATAGCGCGCTCAGATACTGTTAAAAATGAGGGATAATTTGTAATATAGATCAGTGTGGGCAACCACATAGCTGACGATGAGATAATCATGAAGGGTCGTGGTAAAGGTGACTGGTTACTGGTTGAGGGGGCGTTCATCCTCGCGCCCGTCTTGCCAGCTTGTGCAGTGGATGCAGCGTACGGCCTGGTATGTCAGCAGAGCGTGGTCATAAGTTGATAGGAAATGGGGTTGGCCAAGGTACCATATCAGTGATCTCCTGCCGGCAGTACTTGCACTTGGTCTTGTGCTTGATGATTGGGTCACGAGTGAAGTGCTGGTAAACAGAGGCAAGGATGTAAAGTGCGAACCCAACGCCGAGGAAGTTGATGAGCTGGTTGAGAAAGACCCTATTCTTAGTCAGCCCCTAACCACCTACTTCACATTACCCAGACTCAGAGCTTGAACCCACCCATAAGCCATAACAACCGCCCCATCCTGCCTCGCTTGCGCGATGGTATTATACCTATTGCCCTCCTTATGACTCGGCCCCGGTCTCAGCACCGCAAACTTTTCTTCCAAGTTCTTGTCCAGCGGCGGCAGCAGGATTGAGAGCATTGGCAGCAGCAGGTCGCTCACCAGGGACGTGACCAGCCCCGTGAACATGTTGGCTGCGATCAGACCCCTTCTCACGCATCCATTTGGGTGTCTTCTTCTCCCATACCGGCCGCCGCCA
>JAAFKN010000395.1:0-13930 GCA_011800035.1 Thermochaetoides dissita | reverse complement strand
GATACCTCATTCGTCCCGCCCAGGCTTGGCCGCCCGGCCATATACGAGAATGCCACCCTCCCCCAACGGGCAGTCCGACGCAGCGGCGCAAACACGTCCTGGTGATCCCCCATGCCGCATGTCGGTACCCATGCCTCTGGATGTATCTCGCACTGATGACGCCGGCATCTACCTGTGTACATCACTGCTACGATGTGACCTACGTTCCCCTCTTCCTCTATCTCCGCGATGCCGGCTCAAGCGGAGGAGGGTAGTATTCGTATCCCCCATCTATCTCCAACTATTGTACGTTGTTCCATACAATAGTGTACTTGGGCTGATGACGAGCAGCCAAACGCTTGACGGGTGGTTACAAACCCCTGTCCAGCCTGTCCAGTCGTGGCTGTCTGAGAGACCGGGGGTTGAACTTTAGTGAAACGGCACGAGCTGCACCCCGCCTGCGCTTCTGCCGGGCTCGCATCGCCCACCTACCTGCCAAGGTACCCAGATCAGCGCTCCCTGCTGTGTAGTGTGGTGTAGGGAGCTTCTGGCAACGGATTAAGTACGGACACCAGGGCGCCACGAACTCCGATCGGGGCCGTGTCACCGAAGACGTACATTTGTAGCGTAGTCTAGGATGGTGGACATGCGCTGCGTAATGTGTGCTGTGCAGCGTAAGTTGGTCAAAATCGTCAGATTGAGATCGTTGGGACGCTCGCAAGCCCCAGTGCCGGTCCCCTGCCTGAGCCTAAGTTTCTAGTAGGATCGGCAGCACAGCTCACAACTCCCAATCCTCCTCCTCCCCGCCCACATCGCGCTAGTGCTGTAGGCTAGAGGTCCAGTCAAGCTTTCCTGCTCGCGGGATGACGGGGTGATGAAAGGGCCGGGAGGAAGGGGCAGATGCGGCCGGGCAGCTGGGCTGTCAAGTCAGCGGTGAGAAACGAAGCGGGGCTCGGCACCCTGCGGATGGAGATTGGAGATGGGGCGCGGGGGTCACGCCCCCAAAGGCGCAAACGCAGGGAGGGGACAAGCAAAAAGAACCGCCGCCAACCGACCAGAGCGCGACCACGCCAATAACAAGATAGGAAAAGCGCACCTGGCCAGCTGTGTGGTGCAGTGGACGAAGTGTTGAAGACATGAGCCGGCTTCCGAACCTCCCGCCAGCCCGTTCGCCGGTCCTGAAGAGCCAATGCCCCGCGGACCCTCCTGTAATGGCAGTCCGGGGGATTGGTCGATCATGCTTTCAGCAAGTCTTCTCTGTGTGATGAAGAGAAGCAGGTTTCCACAGGCCGATTGGCCGCGATAAGCTTCAGAGAAATGATGAATGCATTTGGTCTGAAACGAACAGTGGAGATCAAACACCACCATTCCTTGTATCTTTGGACCATGAGCATCCTGGAGAATGACGCTGCCAACATATGCTTGAAGTTGTTTGTCGGCATTTACAGACAACAAGCTTTTTCAGATCCACCGATATAAATAAACACATCTCTCCACTGTCCCGGAACGGCGGCATCGATATAAGCTATGTTGCCTGGATGGTACAACTTTACACTACCTCCTACCTCTTTGATGTAGGAGGACAGGTGATACGAAGGATGAACCAATATACGTGGGTTTGCTCGCTGGTAGTTTGTCTCTCATGATCGAGCCCGCGACTCGTCTTTGAAGCCACGAGCAACTCTGATCCATCCTATCGGTCAAGCGAAACATGTTTAATGTCTGATGCTCATCGGTTCATTATGGCGTTGTGGAGAAACGCCACTTATTAGAGATATCGATATCTCTTGATCGAGATATCGAGATTGTGAATGCCTATCAGCCTGGTCGCTTGAAATCCCATGTTTCACAGCTTGGGCTGTCGATCTTTCAGCATTGTCGCATGACGCCCACCCCAAACTCAAGGGGCCGGCCTCTGACGTATCGTCCCCGACGCCACCACAGTCGTAAAACCGCTTCCTGCCCAGTCTGTCTTAAAAGTCTGTCACACTTCGGTCGGCCTGAACCGGGGCGATGCGCTGCCCGCAATCAATGGGTCTGTGACATGTCGGCGGTGCATCGAAGGATCGAGGGGCTTTAGGCCAAGCATGGTCACACTGCATGGCTTTTTGACCTTGTGTTTTGGGGGTATCATGGCATTCATCATTGCTTTGTCCCGAACCGAAAACCGAAAAAAAAACAAAAGATGTATCGACGACGCCCACACGTGGCGGGGGCAAGCTGTTTATTTCACCCTGAGCTGGTTTTGGTATTCCTGTACGCCATTCGCAAGAACCAACCCGTCCCAACCATTGCAAGCATCATACAGATTTAGACCTTGATGGCGGTCTCAAGAGACTTCTTGCGCTTCTCCTCGCGCTTCTGGGCCTTGAAGCCCATGATACCACCACCCCAGCGCTTGCGGGTATCCTCGACCTTCTCGAGGTAGCCCTCCTTGACAGCAGAGATGAGCTTGGCAAGCTCGTTCTTGTCCTCGGAGCGGACCTCAGTGATGGCAACAACGGCGGCAGTCTAGCAATGTGTCAGACCCTGACTATAACCTAGTCTTTGCAATAAACGCTCACCTTCTTGTGGACCAGAGTGCCGAGGCGAGCCTTGCCCTTGATAATGGCATAAGGAATGCCCATCTTGCGGCAGAGAGCCGGCAGGAAGACAACCAGCTCAATGGGGTCGACATCGTTGGCGATGAGGACGAGGGAGGCCTTCTTGTTCTCAATCAGGCCGACGACGTGGTTCAGACCGTACTTGACAGTGTAGGGCTTCTTGCTGACGTCCTCCTTCTTCTTGCCCTCCTTGATGGCGGTGGCCTCGCGCAGAAGACGCTCCTTCTTCTCCTGCTTAGTCTCAGGGCGGTACTTGTTGAGGAGCTTGAAAGCCTGAGCAGCCAGGTTCTTGTCCAGGGTGTACTGGAACTGGGCGATCGCAGGCGGCACCTTCAGGCGCATGCGCAGAATCTTCTTCTGGCGCTGCAGACGGATATACTCCGGCCACTTAACCATGCGCGACAGGTTGCGCTTGGGCTGGATGTCTTGGCCAATGCCGAAGTTGCGGGGCCGCTTCTCAAGAAGCGGGTTCTGCAACGGTGTCAGCACGCACGAAAACGAGCAGGAAGCGCTGAATAGAGGATGTGAGACTGACCTTGGGAGCCTTCTTGGCACCAGCCTTCCCCTGGGGGAAGGGGGCCGGGGCGACCTTCTTACCGGACTTCGGAGGCTGTCATTGAGAAGAAGACATCAGTAAATGTTTTCCATTGACTGGTAGTCTTCTGAACTCTAGCGAGCTGCCTGGATGGCGTTCCGCACATCACAAACCAGCTCCAGCCAGCCATCACCTGTGTGGTTTTGCAACCAGCAGGCGGAATGACTTCATGCGGCCCAAGCAGACCACGAGAGGTCGCTAGAGCGCAGACAGCAAGAAAGCATCACAAGATGCTCTTGCATCCAAGAATGAATTGAGAGAACATCGTAGTCTGTCAGGTGCTTACCATCTTGTCGTTGGGCGATTCTGCTCAGGGCCGGAGCTTGTTGTCGAGAAGAATTCTGAAAGTTAGAAATTTGGTGTTGCGGCGTGGGTAAAAAAGAGGGTTGTGGATTTCCAGGCGCTCGGGCCAACTGTAGGGTACGGGGATCTTTGAACTGATTGGCCATCCTTTCAGGATACGTACCGACCCTGTGCGCCGCAAGTGTGCCCCCACCCCGCCGTCTTGGCGCTGTCGACGACTGTCTTGGAAGTGTCAAGCTGAGAGTCCAGAAGCCAACCCGGGATGGCTTTATTTGCATCGCTGTTTCCGCCAACCTTCAAAAACCCTGCTGGCCACACGACGAGCAACTGACCACAAGAACGGCTCTTTAAATTTGTGCGAGTTCAACAGTATCAGGACGAGGCTCACCTCCTAAAGCACATACCCATCCAAATCCAATATGGCACCTTCTCTTTGCGGCAAGTGTAAGACGGAGAGGGCAGTTATCAAACGGCCAAAGAACCACGCAAAACTCTGCAAGGCATGCTTCATTCAGGTCTTTGAGGATGAAGTCCACCATACCATTACATCGTCAAGGCTATTCTATCCCGGAGAAAAGGTCGTCATAGGAGCCTCTGGGGGAAAGGATTCGACAGTGCTAGCCTCGGTTCTTAAGACTCTCAATGAGAGACACAATTACGGTCTTGAGTTGGTCCTTTTGAGTATAGACGAGGGCATCAAAGGCTACCGCGACGACTCGCTTGAGACGGTGAAGCGCAATGCCGTGCAATACGACATGCCCCTTAAGATTGTCAGCTATGAGGAGTTGTACGGTTGGACGATGGACCAGGTGGTAGAGACAATCGGGAAGAAGAATAGTTGCACCTATTGTGGTGTCTTTCGACGCCAAGCGCTCGATCGTGGGGCGAAGATGCTGGGCATCAAGCACGTCGTAACGGGCCATAATGCCGATGACGTAGCAGAAACAGTCTTGATGAATCTGCTCCGGGGTGACTTGGCGCGGCTTGCACGAAGCACTAGCATCGTGACAGGAGACAGCCGGTCGGAGGTTAAGAGAAGCAAGCCCCTGAAATACTCGTATGAGAAAGAGATTGTCCTCTATGCTCATCACAAGAAGCTCGACTACTTTAGCACCGAGTGCATCTACAGTCCAGAAGCGTTTCGTGGCAGTGCCAGGGGTCTGATTAAACAACTGGAGAAGGTCCGGCCAAGTGCCATTCTAGACATCGTACGCAGTGGCGAGGACATGGCAAGGCTTGTTCCGGGGGACTCCTCTTCCTCCTGTGCCTGCGACGGACAAATAACCACTCTCACCGGACCGATAGAGGATGATGTTGGCGGATGCGGTTCACAGAATGGGAGCACACCGGGAAACGAATTGGCCGCGATGGACAAGCAATTAAGGGAGAATGAGGATCATGCTTCTCTTGAAACCGATTTCACAAAGTCCATAGCGAAGAAGGAGAGCGGTCAACAGCGGGAACTTCCCCCGAGAATGGGGAATGGCGTGGTCAAGGGTGGTACACGGCAGGTGCTTGGGACCTGCAAGCGTTGTGGTTACATGTCGAGTCAAGAGATCTGTCAGGCATGCATGCTCCTCGAAGGTCTAAACAAGAACCGCGCGCAGATACAAATTGAGTAATTTGTATGTTTGAGGTATCATCTGGACTGAGTTACTGGAGTCTCGTTGGGGGATCGAGGAGCGGTAGTCCGTACGTAGCCTTCGAAGACCATACACCCTTCCGCGTCATGACCGCCATATTGAGGTATCTTCTATGAAAATCGCTTTTCAACCTGGATGGCGTGAGTTCAAGCTTCTGACTGTGTAAACTAGAGTAGCCCATACCTTCCAGGGGTTGTTAAATTCAAATCCAGGCGGTGCTATCGGATTGTCTGTTTGTCCTCGTAGGTGCCCAGTGAGTCTTCTATCACGTTCCATCACTGCATGAGTAGTGTGGAAGGTCAGCTTGTCAAGTCCCTATCTGAAATCGCTGTTGTCGGCCAGGTGGTCGTACTTTGCTGCGAAAACGTTAGCAATGAACAGAAACAGTTGGACATCACGAGCTACCCACCTTATCCCATTGATCAACGGACCATCTGTGCCTCTTATCGCCGTTGAACATATGCCGGACCTTGGCCATGCCGGCACCTGTGACGCCGAACATCTAAGACCCTCATCAGCAGCTGTAGGTCGTCTGGGTGGAAGCTACCAGGAGCTTACGGCAATGATGATTCCATAAGGAATCAGAGTCTCGAAGGGAACCGGCATTGTGGCGGTTGGGTCGTCCTAGCTTTCCCAAGTTAGTTCGGAAGAATAAACAGAGGAGTGTGGATTGGAACCGTACACGAACGCTTGATTGGTCTGGGGCGAGAGTGTCTTGCGCGGGCCGCACCCCTCGATGTTGCGTAAATGGCCTCGTCTGGATTGACGAATGGGAAGCTTGATTATTTGCCTAAGGCATCACGCTCTGGCCTCACGCCTTGGCCTCACGCCTGAGGTGGGGCTCTCACGCACAGACCAAGCAGTTGTCTGGACGCCCTCACATGCAAGGGGGGATGACTAAGCTTTGCATCGCAACGTGCGACAGGCGCAACCCACGATGCTGAGAGGTTGCGACTCGCCAGACGAACTTCACCGAAAGCAATTTTGTTGTTTCTGAGCCACTCTACTGAAGTTTTAACCGATCGCTACCGTTTTGACGCGTCTGCGACACCATAGCGTCTAAATAGAGCCACCATTCATTGAAGCATCCCTTCTCAGTGCCTTATTCCGCGCGTAATTGATCCTGGAGAATCGCGCTCCTTCGCAGCTTCGCTTGTTCTGCGCCTGCATCCAGACGCACACTCGCCCGGCTGGCGGTATTGGCGCAGGATCGCAGTGGCCTCGGTCAGTATACAACAGCTCGCCAGGGCATGGATCACGACTTGTTGCTTCCTGAACACCTCCCTACCTAGTATGCGCCGTGTTTGCGTCTCCGAGCCTTGACAAGACGGCCCTGACATTGCGCAACGACAACCCACGCGTCTGAGGGTCGCTTTGGCGACAGAAATACATCCATGGCTGACGCACAGCTTATGGAGGAGCAGCTGCAACGCAGCGTCATGCGCGACGCCGAGATGACCCAGCAAATCTCCGACGGAGATCTGGCCGTAGGCGACGACGGCTCGTTTCCCTCCCACAGTCACATTGATGTCCACGATGGAGATGTTGATGCTGAGGGTGACATAGACATAGATACGGCAGAGGAACAAAGACAAGACTATGACGAGGACGACCAGAGCGAGTCGGAAGAGGAGGACAGTGGCAATAGCAATTCCGAAGAGGAGGAAGAAGAAGAAGAAGAAGATGACGAGGACGATGATGACGATGCCTTTGAGGAAGACGCTGAAGGAGAAGAGGACGAGGATGTAATCCAGCGACGTCGTCTTCCGCAGCGCAGATCAGCCAGCAAAGTTACTAGCCGTCACAGTGGCGAGGATGACGACGATGAAGGTGTTGGCGCAGTCAAGTTCCGGCCGGGAGAGACGGAGGACGAAGATAGCAATTCAGAATCCGCGAGTTCGGCAAGCGGAAGTGACGACGATTCTGACGGCGACGAGGAATGGCACGAGGCTGACCACGACGATGATGACGATGACGAGGAGTCCGCAGATACAACTGGGCTGTGTATCTTCTGCAAGCAGGACGAGGATCACGATCCCAGCGAGGAGTTTGAGGCCTACCTGGCTTGCACAAAGTGTGGGGACAATGGTTGGTGCCTTTTTCTTCTTCTGCTGGAATGTGTGTTGGTGAAATCGTCTAACATAGCGAAACTACAGCCCACCAACAATGCGCTCGTGAAAATGAAGCTATTACCAGCGAGCAAGGTATGATCCACTATCCATAACTGGCCTATGGCAATCTGCTAATGTGAATAGTCCCTGGCACTTGGCGATGCCCCAAGTGTGCTGGCATGGACTCTGATTCGGATGCTGCTCTGGAGGAGAGCGAGGCTACTACCGCAATGGACGGTGCAGCTGAAGCAAATCCGTCATCCTCCAGACGGCCAAGCGTACCGAAGCTGGCGCGCGACCTGCTGCCATCTCAGAAGGGAGCTACTAAGCCTGATTCTCACTCCGTATTCAACCAGCTTGTCCTTGATGAAGATCCAATGGATGGGTCTCGTGTGCTCAGAAAGCGCAAGACATCTTCAACCGAGGCAGATGATGGGGTTATGACGCTCCGAAAACGGCGGAAAGCCACTACGGATGCACAGGGTAATGATGAAGGTACCACTAACCAGGATGATTCATCCCGGCCTGTCTCAAGGTCTCTGCGCATAAAGATCGCGAACGCCCCTGCATCTATCATCAAAAACACCCGCGGAAGCCTGATCGTCAAGTTCCGAGTGAACTCTTCTGAGTTACGTCAGATTTTGTCAAGGAAGCCGAGGGGCTCCCGGAAACGTTCTACGGGCAGATCGTCTCGGCGCAGGACTTCCAGAATCGATTCGAGGAGGACTGCATCTCTTCCGGTAGCTCCTATCACAACCCCTTTCACTCCTACCGCTTATTCCCAACCATTCTACTCTTTCTTCGACAAGGAGACAGACGAAATGAAGGGCAAGCCATATGGAGGAATCTTGAGCGAAGCTGAAGCTGATACCTCGAAAACGATGCCCACTAACGAAGACCGCCGGCGCTTTGACGAAGCCAAGCAAAAGGCCGAAGAGGAATGGCGAGAGAGGGTCCTCAAAATGCAGGCAGAAATGGAGCTCCCTCCCAAGAAATCCAAGAAAGTGTCTGGCCCAGCGAGCCAGATTGAGTGTATAGAGTTCGGTGGTTGGGAGATCGACACTTGGTACGCTGCGCCATACCCAGAGGAGTACAGTAGGAATCGCGTCCTCTACATCTGCGAATTCTGCCTCAAGTACATGAACTCGGACTACGTCGCTTGGCGGCACAAGCTCAAGTGCCCGGCCAAGCATCCTCCAGGAGACGAGATCTATCGGCATGGTTCCGTTTCCGTCTTCGAGGTCGACGGTCGCAAAAATCCGGTTTACTGCCAAAATCTTTGTTTGCTGGCTAAGCTCTTTTTGGGCTCCAAAACGCTCTACTACGATGTAGAGCCCTTCCTCTTCTATGTGCTTTGCGAATACGACGAGCTGGGCTACCACTTTGTTGGTTATTTCTCAAAGGAGAAGCGAGCCAGTAGCCAAAATAACGTCTCGTGCATCCTCACACTGCCCATCCACCAGCGAAAGGGCTATGGCAACCTTTTGATCGATTTCTCTTACCTCCTGACCAGGGTTGAGAAGAAGACAGGCTCACCCGAAAAGCCTCTCTCGGACATGGGCCTGGTTTCTTATCGTAACTATTGGCGGCTTGTCATGTGCCGCTATCTCCTTGAGCATTTCTCGGAAGAGAAGTCTGGGAAGATGGGCCTCAGCATCAAGCAGATATCTGAAGACACCGGCATGACGCCGGATGATGTGATCTCAGCATTGGAAGGTCTGAGGGCTCTTGTCAAAGATCCCCAGACACAACTCTATGCGCTTCGCGTCGACTTGCAGTATTGTCGGGAATACGTCGAAAAGTGGGAGGCCAAGGGATACGTGAAGCTTAATCCGAACGCCTTGACATGGACGCCCTACGTTATGGGCAGAAGCAACTCTTTGAACTTCGAATTAGCGCCGACTCTCAGCGCCGTTGCCGCCCGAGACGATGACGAGGAGATCAAGCCAGATCTACCGGTAGAAGACCCGTTGATCAATGGATCAAATTCCCCCACTCGCCGCGAGGATCCCCCTCCAGACATCAAGGTCGATTTTAACACCACAATTCTCCAGTCTACTGAGAAAGACGCGACGGGCAGTGCTGTCAATGGTGATCCCAAACCTTCTGAGAGTGATGGCGCTGATGACGTTCCCGACGATCAAAAATTCAATCCTAGTCTGGATTCTAAAGGTTCAGGGGGCGACGACTGGATGCTCAAGTACAAAAACATCCCGCCAACTCGCTTCGAGCCCGTCCCACCTGTTCCAGGCCGTCGCTCCGCTGATCGATCTCGCTCTGTTGTTATCCCTCGTCCACCCACAGTTCGGTCCGGAGGCAGCAGCACGTCTCGTCCTCGGTCCAGGCGTTCGACTGCGGGCTCGCGCCGCTCCACGACATCCAGACCCCGTACCAGCGGCAGCAGTAGCAGCAAGCGCAGGCCAGGTGGAACTGGGCGCGGGCCGGGCCGTTGGCCTAAGGGCACTAAGAAGAGCGATTATGGCAACGCAGACAGTGGACCTGGTTTCCCTCCAGCTTGGATTGCTGAGAGGAACAGACTCGCTGCGTTAGCCGCGGCGAAGATAGAAGCTGCTCAAAAGGAAAAGGAAGAGGGGACCACTGCGGCCGGAGAGAGCGGTGAAGTACGGGATACGGTGCAGGTCCAGAGTCCTGCAGTCGCAGACCAACTGAACGGGTCTGCTGCCGCGGGTTCAAAGACGCCCAGAGGAAAGGGGAAAGGAAAGGCCAAGGAAGTACCAGCGGATGTGGTGATGGGGGAAGCCGATGCCGAAGGTGAAGAAGACTAGGAACGCACCGTAAGGTCATAACATGGTATTTGGTGCTGGGATGCTTTATGAGATGAAAATGGAACAGCATGGCGTTGGGGATCAGGCTCTGTATAGGGTTACTTAGGCGGCTCAGGGACGGACAAGGGTTTATTCAAAGGGTTCGCCTTGTTGTCATAGGAATCATATATTGTACGACTTGTACCATTTGTCGCCGATCTTCGTCGGCGTGTTGCTGTATACCTGCATATAAATAATTGGGGAGTCTGTTGCGCGTTTTCAGTCTCGTCAGCAGACGATCGCAAACCCTTTCGCACACCCATTGTGGCTTGGAGCGCCTGGGTTCTGGTGCTGGCATTATAACGCAATTGAATTGATAACACCAAGAAAATCCGTAAATGTCGCCCGACAGTTTTGGATGCGAGCCTTATCATGGTAGCTTCCAAGATGCCCATTCATCAATTGGGTCCCTGAGAGGCGCGCTTACGTCATGGAGGCTCTTGATACAACGCTTGTATCAGGGGTCTGATGACAACAAAGCCGTTCCAAAATCATGCCTCTCCCTGGTCCCTTTTTTGTCTTCCGGGTCGAATTTTTTTTTTCATCCTATTTGCCCAACCCCTTATACCGACCGCCACCCAAACAGCTCGCAGTGATGACCCTCAGGGCTGGCTCCCGCCGTGGCGAAGTGGCCAATTCCAAGATCTTCGTTGTGCCTGGCCAGTCCCACTGAGTGATTCGAGAAGGCTTCGATGCGCCCAGGTGCGCCAGAACACCTTGTGCTGAAAGATCTGCACATACTACTAGCACTGTGCATGCAAGACTGTATTTAAGCAATACACCAAGAACTGCTAACCCAGCAGAGACAGAAGTTGATTACAACATAATATGGCTTAATGCCTGTCGTTGACGGACAGGCCAACTTCGCACTGTTTTCTTGTCAGGTTGTCTCCGTACGTAATACAGTCCGGGCGCATCGGATTCATACAGTGCCGATCTTTCGCGCAAATTACCAACCCACTGTCCTGTGCTGATCCAGGTTCTCCTGCTGGCGACCGATCAAGCTCCCGTCCCCTCTTCCATCCAAGACCTACGTGGACGCCCCAAAGTGTAGTCACCTCCCTGCCTGGCTGCGAACGGCATTCTTGTGCACCCCGTTTCGAGTCAGCATCGTATATAATCGGCGCAACAGTTTGATGAGGTTGCTATTAGCCACGAACGATTGAAAGCATTCATTCACTTTCCGGCAAGGACGTCTTCTTAAGGAGCTGAGGCCCTGAGGCGGAGCACGACACCCGTCGAATCACACGCCAACAGACTCGCTCTTTTGGTGGCGCGCGCGGCCTTTGACGCCGAACACTGAGCAAGCAATTCCAGCGCACCTGTTCCGTTGTTTCGACCTGCCAAGGGTGATAACGAGAGAAGCACAAGCGGGACAAGTTGACCTTCCTCTGACACTTACTACGTACTCGCACACATTTCTATCGGTCTACTCGATCATTTCTATTCCCCGACCTCATAGCCGCCGCTGCTTTCGACAACGTCCCCAAATCGCCCCCTTACGTCAACTTACCGACTTGGCGCCAACATGTCGAAGGTCATTCGGAGTGTCAAAAATGTCACCAAGGGCTACTCGAGTGTCCAAATTAAAGTCCGCGAAGGTGGGTCAGCTTGGTTTCCTACTTCTGCCTGACGCGACTTTGATGCCGCAGGAATGCGAGAATGCCCTTTGCTAACGTCTTTGCGATGCAGCGACAAGTAACGACCCATGGGGCCCGACAGGGACGCAGATGAGCGAGATCGCTCAACTGACCTACGGGTCGTAAGTAGCTGAACTTGTGACCCTTGCGCTGCCGCGACAACCTTCGCTGACCCGAGCCTGTCGTCTAGGTCGACGGACTTCTATGAAATCATGGACATGCTCGACAAGCGACTCAATGACAAGGGCAAGAACTGGAGGCATGTCTTGAAAGCGCTCAAAGTGATGGATTACTGCCTTCACGAGGGCTCCGAGCTGGTCGTGACATGGGCAAAGAAAAACATCTTCATCATCAAGACACTGCGCGAGTTCCAGTACATCGACGAAGAAGGCCGGGATGTTGGCCAAAATAGTAAGCGCATTGTCTGAACGCTGCGAATTTTGGGTTTGGTGTGCTAACAATGATCGATACAGTTCGCGTTGCTGCCAGGGAGCTGACTGCTCTGATTCAGGATGAAGAGCGCCTGCGCGCTGAGCGGAATGACCGTAGGATGTGGAAGAACCGTGTCAATGGCGTTGAGGAGTACGCTCCTCAGCACAACAGAGACCGCCACGAGCCCTCCAGACAGCGGCATCGGCAGTACAGCGAAGAGGAGGACCTCGAGTATAGATTAGCAATCGAGGCAAGCAAGGTCCAGGAGGAAGAGGACAAGAAAAAGCGCGAGAGCCGCAGGCAAGCTGAGGAGGACGATGATCTTGCAAAGGCTATCAAGCTCAGCAAGGAAGAGGAAGAGCGACGCAGACGTGAACTTGAGGAGACCAATGCTGCCGCTCTCTTCAGCGACACGCCGACTCAGACCCAGCAACCCCAGTTCACTGGTTTCAATCAAGGTTACCAGCAAGGGAATGCCGTTGATTTCTTCGCCAACCCGATTGACGACAGCCAGATGCAGATGCAGAACCAGATGCAGATGCAGTCCACAGGCTATTTAAACACCGCTTACACGGGCTTCCAGCCGCAGATGACTGGATATCCGAATGGTTACGTTAACCCATTTAGTCAACAGGCTACGGTATTCGACCCATATGGTCAACAGCAGCAGGCCTTCCAGCCCCAAGCTACAGGATACAATCCTTATTTCCAACAGCAACAACCCCAGTTCCAAGTCCAGCAGCAACCACAGCTAATTCCCGACCTTCCTGAGCCCACTCTGCAGCCGGGTAGCAACAATCCTTGGGCAAACAGCAGTAGCTTCCAGTCCCAGCAGGCACTGAAGCCAACGCCCACAGGCTCTAACAACCCCTTCGCCCAGCGCCCATCCACAGGCTACAAGCCAACCACACTCAGCACCCTACCGGAGCAGAAGACCCTTACAAGCTTCAGCAGCATGTCGAACCTTCAAGCCTCCTCCTCCTCCTCCCCTTTCGGCAGCAACCCCTTCAGTCAGCAGACACAGAATCAACAAAACCAGACGCAGTCACAGAAGCCACAAAGGCAAATGACGGAGCACGAAGCTAAGCTCAACGCGCTCCTTGCTCAGGGAGAAGGCCTCGACACGTTCGGCAACACAGGCCAGCTGCGTATTCCAGCGCAGCACACCGCTCCCGGTGTGTTTGTCAACAGCGCCGGGTCTGGCTTGTCTCGACTGACAGCTGAGACTACGGGCAATAACCCGTTCCTCAAACCGCAAGCCACTGGGGTGCCTTCGGCCCCGGCGCAGCTGCAGATACCTGCTGTCACGGGCCCGGCTAGCATGGGGTTGAACAATAACCCGTTTGCAAGGGCGCAGCAACAACAGTCGCCGGGCGAGGCCTTCACACAGAGAGGGAATTTGATCACGTTCTAGGCGGACGGCGATGAGGGTGATGTGGCTGGAGCATGGGACGGTAGGAGGGTTGTTAGTGAATAGCTCGGTTTGAGTGGGTTATGAGAGTCCCAAGCAAAGGGGAGGGGTGGTGGGTAACAGACTGCTGATCGTAATGGACGAAGGGGGGTAAGCCTTCTCCGCACAGGATATATTAGACTGCTACACAAGAGGGAGGTGAGTGCGGAAGCAGGGCTGATGGTAACGGGACTTGGCGGCTGCGGCGACAGAGAAACTGCAGCGACAGGCACGGCTGGATTAGGTTGAGGGCCTCGAGGCTCTGGTGGCTATTCCCTCCTGTGCTCGTGAGAGCAAACATATTGTTTTTCTTTCCTCCACATACCCTCCAAGAGGTGGCCTTCCCTTC
>JAAFKN010000394.1:0-13933 GCA_011800035.1 Thermochaetoides dissita | reverse complement strand
GGTTTGGGCAAGTATACACAGTTCAGTGTAGGGAGGCAGGGATCCGGGCGCAGAAAGCTCGACAGAGCGCACGGCGACAAGAGTCCAGACCGGGACTTGGGACCGTGTTTCGGCTTCTGCAAGCCACAGTGAGGATATTCACAGCTCTGACGCCGGCGGCGAAAGACAAGACACAGCCCAGCTCCAGGTTGGACCTGGCAGGAGCAATGCTCCCTTCGCGTCGTCCAGGAGGATCTGTAAGACGGAGCAGGCTGAAGGAGCGACGGCTTATAGCCTTGAACTTGGACGAAAGAACGATGAACAGCAGCTCAAAACCGCAGGTGTGGCATATAAACAAGGCAAGTATCAGCGTCGGTAGGTAATCAGCAGGAAAGCTGGAGCAAGGCCCTGGTTGGCCAGACAATATGGTGGTGACGACGGCGACAGAGTGTACGTATCTCATACCTATTATACATGCTTATTCGGGCAGATCTCAGATCCAATCCATACATACATAGGTACATGGCTTCGCTTCAATTTGCTAAGCTAGAGCACGGCATGCGGAGCATCAAACCTTTTTTTTTTTTTTTCTGTGTCCGTTGCTCGCTGATCCCCGGAATCCTGATGTCTGCAGACGCAATTGCGCGTGCAGCTTGAAGTAAGGTAGTTAACCCATACAGTAGGTAGCTCGCTCACACCGAACCATGTAGTATGCACTGATCATGAAGCCGTTCCATTCTTCGAGTTTAGCCATGCTGCCAGGCTGCTGTGAAACCCCAGTCTGGCGTCGTGTTGTACAAGGCCCCTGGTCGTCATGGTCGCCATCGATGCGGCGCTATGATGCAATGATGTAATGCCGGGATGTGGTCCAAATTCGCAATCCAGCTGACTTGGCCCCCGGGACCCCGCCGCATCGCTCCGCCGTCCGCACACAAACACTGCGCTCACCGGGGAGAGGCCATGTCTCCATGTCGTACCCATGTCGCTCATGTCGCTCATGCAAGCGCCCGTCAATCGGAGAGATCCGATCGGACCCGCCCCGGCGATTGCAGCGTACATACGTGTAGCGGCGGCCGGCCAACGACGGCGCCTCCGACCCCACATCTAGCGCCGGCAAAGGGGGCCTGGGCCCTGCCAAAATTTGTGGAAAAACAGCCGGCCTCGGCTCGGAGCGTTGTCCGCCTCGCTCACGGGCGGTCCCTGACGGCCACCTCCGCCGCCGACATCAATGGCGCCATGGCGCAACCGACCACTCGGGCCACATGTGCCGAATTCTCTCTTGATGGAAAAAAAGGGGGAAGACCAGGGGGCCGCAAAGAGCTGGGCCCACAATCAATGACTTTTATTTTTTTTTTCCCCTTCACGCCTGAGATGCACAACTGAAAACCAGCATCACTGCTGTTCCTGTTGCTTCTAAGTGCAACCTGATCGTGGGCAGATGGCTCTTTTGACAGAAGATGCACAGCCCTCCCGACCACCAAACGATGGACAAGAGCATTCTTCTCGGCGTCGGAGACCCCCATGAGTCTGTCCAAGACTCTGAGCCTCGTCTCCCTCTCAATACTCGCCGGGCTGGGCGATGCCAGCCTCTTTGACCTTGCGCTGCGTTTCTCCCCGTTCCTTCTCTTCCTCCTCCTCTTTCAGCCTTGCCTCAATTTCGTCGCGGATAACGCCCAGGTCGGGCGGTATGAGCTGGCTCTGCACACTTGGCGCATGCGACACGAAGCGCAGCTGCTCGTTAATGTGCTGCACGATCTCGCGAAGTCGCTTCTCCGAGTTGCGGTTATGGCGTGGCTCGTTCATGCTCTGCTCCAGCGTGGGGAAGAGCGTGTCGTGGATGAAATGCTCGCGCCACGGGGCATGCTCGGGGATCGTTTTGGGGATGCGGTCGTCGGCGCCGATGGCGATGGATGTCTCGTAGGCCCAGGCGCGGGCCACGTTGCGCGGAGTGTAGCCACCGCCGCCGAACAGGATCATGGGCAGGCCTAAGCTCTTGCAGAAGCGCACACACGCACCATGGCCCTGCACGCGTAGGTTGAAGCGGCCAAGGCGGTCGCCGGCCAGTGAGTCAGCGCCACACTGCATGGCGATGGCGCTGGGACGGTAGTGCTCGTTGACTGCGGTGATGACGGTCTTGAACAGCCACTCGTACTGCTCGTCGGTGATACCGTCGTTGAGCGGCACGTTGATGGCATGATGAGCGCCCGGATTGTGCTCGCTTTTGGGCCCGTTGTCGTCGAGGCCGCCGGTGCCGGGGAAGAAGTAGTCGGGCTGATATTTGTGAAAGGAAACGGTCATAACGCGGTCGGTCGAGAAGAAGGCCTCCTCGACGCCGTCGCCGTGGTGTACGTCGATGTCGATGTACAGGATGCGTGGATAGATCCGCAGCAGCTGCAGGATAGCCAGCACGATGTCGTTGATGTAGCAGAAGCCCGACGCCTCCGACTTCTTCGCATGATGCAGGCCACCGCCCCAGGCGATGGCAATGTCGGACTGGCCGCTGCAGATCTTGCGCGCAGCGTCCAGCGATGTGCCGGCCGACATAGAGCAGTAGTTGTAGAGGCCATGGAACAACGGGCAGTCACTACCTCCCAAATTGAACTTGACCTCCTTGTCCGGGTTGTCGTCGGCCGGCTGGTCCTCCGGCGCGGCAGAGACGAGATAGTCCAGGTAGTCGCTCGAGTGAAAGGCGTTGAGCTCCTCGTACGTGGCCTCGCGCGTGATGTAGTTGTCCATGGCGAAGGGCATGCCGTATGCTGTTACCAGGCTCTTGGTGAGCGTCAGTCGCCACGGCTTCATGGGATGCGTCTGGCCAAAGTGATGCTTCTCCATCTCAGGCTGGGCGTGGTACGAGACGGTGTAGCCCTTGGGCCGCTCGATGCCGAACTCCTGAGCCGCCCACTTCATCTTATTGAAGTACATGGCATTCTCGTGGTCACTGGCCTTCTGCAGCGGGATCGAGTACTCCTCGACGATGGGGTCGTCGACATCGATGTCATGGGGCAAGTAGTTTGGCTTGGGTGGCCGGTAGCGATATGCGGAGGCGTCCATTTCGGGGTCTGTATGTAGTCGGCTTTCTGCCGGCTTGCTCGCAAAATGAAAATTTCACGACTCGAAGAACCTGGAAGCCCTGAGACTCCTGGCTCTTGGGCGCAACACAGGGCACGAGCGCGTGCGCAGGTCCCAGTGGTTGAGTGGTTGAGTGGTTGAGTGGTTGAGTGGTTGAGTGGTTGAGTAGTGAGTAGTTGAGAGTGGTTGATGAGTGGTCGGGCAGGGCAAGATGGTATACCAGCTGGGTCTTTTTTCGGCACGCGATTCCAAAAACGTGGTAAATGCAGTACTTGTATTACAGACGCGATGCAGGTTATAGGCGACCGAAACTGCGAGGTTGCGACGGCGACGGCGACGACGACTGACTGCGATCCTTGACTGGCGTCGTTAAGCTTTAATGCAGCAACCTGAATTCCACCAATTCCAGAATCCAGAGTCCAGATTGCAGCTCCAACAATCTGGTATCGCAAATCCGCTGCGTTTTTTGGGGGTTCTCACAAAAATACGCTAAACCTAATTTGGAATAACGCACTGCATTCCTCTGACACCCCTGCTCGAGTCTTGGCGCACGGCGGGGTCTTATGGCCCAAGCCGCCCTTTCTCCCAGGCCGCTCATTTGGACAAAAGCAACAGGAAAATCGACGTCCTGCCACGAGCAAACGTCGTCGTCGTTGAGGGTTCAAGGCTGGCCAAAAACCCACACATCTCTGCCTCAACGTGCCTCTCGACCTCATCCTCATCGTTCAGTTCCTTCGGCTCTCACTTCACACGCCTGCCTGTCGACCGGATCCTCGTGAGAGAGAAACAGGGGTCCAGTGGTACAACGTCTCGATAAATCAATTTCCATTTCAAGTCGACTTTCTAGGGAAACCCTTCGCCGTCGCAAGGTGAGCCAAAGAGTCAAGACTGAAGCTGTGGATTTCTCATCAACCACACCTGCCCCCACACCTACCAACACATATCCGCAACCCCGGCTTGCTCCGGGGCCATTCCAGCCCGGCTCATTGCATCGCACTGCCGAGTTATCTCAGTCGATGCCCACTCAATACGTAGTCTCGAGATCTGTCGAGTGTCGGCTCTCCCTCGCGATTGTGTAGAGCAGAGCTCCTGTGATGGTTTCGGCATCATCATCATCATCATCATCATCATCATCATCATCATCATCGTCTTCGTCTTCGTCTTCGTCTTCGTCATCATCTTAACGCTGCTTCTTCGCTCGCTCTCCATCCACTCACTCTCTTGAGTCTCTTCTCTACTTTAGCTTTCACGTTCGCGTGTTCAGTGTGCCAGCTGCCACGGGGTGCCCAGCCTGGGTCAAAGTTGATATCAGGTCTCGTCGCCCTCGCCCTCGACTGGTCGCTCGCTGGCCAGAGAACTGCTCTGGCCTCCATGTCATAGCATACCCACCTCTCTGTCTTAGTTCTCTTCCGTTTTGGTGTGCCCGAATCGCGCCGCCGTGCCGGCGAGGGGTAGCAGCCATGCCGCGAGACGATCTAACAATCGACTTCGTCAGGAAGATGCAGCCGGCCGATACCTTCGACCCGCAGCTGATCCTGGACGAATGGATTAATCGGGTGCAGAACCTGCCTGAAGAGCTGCGCTTCCTGCAGGAGGAGATCGCCCACAAGGACCGCGAGTACGACAAGCTCATCCGCGAGATTGAGGACCGCGATGGTCGCATCCAGAAATGGATCAAGGCACATGGCAGCCACCATCCCAACCCTAAGGAGGACGAGTACCGCGCCACCATTGCCGTCAATTTCAAGCGCGCCGAGGAGCTGGCCCAGGAGAAGATTACCCTGACCCAAAAGCTGCAGCAGACTATGGACAAGCACATCCGCCACCTCGACATGCAAATCAAGATGCTCTACGACCGTGGCGAACCCGGCTTCACCGACCCAGACGAGCTGCCGTCCTTGATCCGTCCAAGCGCTGCCAACGTCACGAACCCAAACCTACGTGCGGTCAACGGCACGAACCCCGTCACTGCTGCCCTCGCGCCGCTCGCAAACGGGACCCAGCTTCGCGTGGTTAACTCACAAATTCGAAGCGCCCAGTCACAGCAGCACATCTCAGCCTCAGCCCCGGCTACACCGGCCGCTACCATGATCCTAAACCGCCAGGCCCGCGAGGGTTCGGCCGGACCGTCCACTAAGCGTGCGCTCGGACGGTCAAACAGCGGGCTTGGAAACGCCCCGGCAGCATCCAGCGGACTGGCTAGGCACTCGTCCCTGGGGCCGGGAACGCCCAAGGCCAGCACGGTCAACACGAGCGTCCAACGAGCCTGCAGCGCCGGGCCGCGAGCGACGTCCAAGGCATCGGGGGCCGTTCGCAAGTCGGGCACCCCATCAGCATCATCTGCACGCAAAAAGGGCACGCCAGCCGCAGGCAGCAGTTCTAACAAGTCTGGTCTGTCGCGTGTGAAGCGCGCCGTTGCCAAGAACTCGCCCTCCTCGACCGCTGAGTCCGAGCTCTCCGACGCCGTCTCGGCCAGCGACGACGAAAGCGACGTCCGAACGGGCGGCCGTGGCACCCCCGCGACCATATCCCGCGCCAGCTCGAACCTGGCCAGCTTCTCCTCCACAGCAGGGGCTCCCGACGGACCCTCAGGCCCATCAGGAGCCGGCAACGCCGATGGCAACGGAGGCCCCAGCGGAGCCGACGGTTCTGCCAACGGAACCGGCGCCCCGCAGCAAGGAGGCCACACTCAAGGCCAGCAGCCGCCGCACCATCAGAGGACGGCGGGAGGGGATGACGTTATGGACGTCGACGAGGACGAGGCGGGCGACGACCGCAAATACTGCTCGTGCCAAAACGTGAGCTTCGGCAACATGGTGGCCTGCGACAACGAGGACTGCCCCTACGAATGGTTCCACTGGGGTTGCGTGGGTCTGAGGAGCGAGCCCAATGGCACGTGGTACTGCCCGGACTGCACCGAGAAGTTGAAGAAGAAGGGTCGTGCGGGCGGGGGCTCGTAGGAGGAGGGCCAGCAGCCTGGTATGGGGCCAGGAGGATACACAATGAATTTGTTTTTGCCTCGTGTTGATAATTATGATAGTAACCGGTGTATAGGATTGTGAATCGAGGCATCGGGAAGGTTTTGGTTTGGTAGATTGGACGGCGTTCTGGTGGAATGGACGACAGCGGATGAAGTAAAGAGATAAAACAAACAGGCCGTAATCTTTACCCTCATAAGCGACCATTGCCTGACCACATTCCAAAACGGACTTCTTCCTATGCCCAAAGGGGACAGTAATTGACACCCGATCAGGCCTCGGATCATCATTATTACACAACGATTTGGGCACCTGGGGACGAGATACGCAACTTGCGAACAGCAAAAAAAACCGAATTATTCCTAGTATGTAAAAACCCGCCTACATGCGACGACTAACTGGTCAACTAGCTAGAGCCAAACAGCCCCTTACACGACCGTCTTTTTTTCTTTATTCATACCATTAGACCTCCCCTCCGGTCTAACAGCTTTTTTTTTAAAAAAAAAAGAAAAAATAAATAAAACTCAGTTTGACATCAACCCACACACTCTCCCCTTCACCTTTCCTCTCCTCTCCTCTCCTTTCCTTTTTTTTTCCCCCCTTTTAATGCTCAAGCAACCGCAAGCTACCCTGGACAACCACGTTCTCCAGGATTGAGCCCGGCGGGATATCGATGGTCTGACCCTCGGTGGCCACAATGATGACGGTACCCTTGAGAGTGACACCACGCCCAAGGTTGACGGCACCCGTGATGGTCAGGTGATCGAGCTCGATGATCTTGGGGATGGACGGTATCCGCTTCTGGAAGTCGGACACCTTCTTGAAGTGCGAGCCGAGCTTGATGAGCGGGGCGTCGCCGAAGCGCTGCGCGTTCATGTGCAGCTGGCCATGCTTGACCGTGTACAGATCCGACTTGACGAGCATCAGGTCGGAGCACGTCTTGACCGGCAGGAAGCGCCGGCGCGGCACGTTGACGCCGTGGGCACCGCGGAAGTGCTTGATGGCGGCACCGACAGCCGTCTCGAGTTGCAGGATGTTGATGTCGGACTCGCCGGCCTTGTCGCCGGGGATGGTCTTCGCGTTGGGGATGATCTCCATCTCGAGCTCGTCGTTCTCAACGACGCGCTTGATGGCGCGGAGGTTCATCCAGATGTTGTTGGTGTTGAAGTACTTGAACTTCTTGATCGACTTGAACTCGTTGACGTGCTCCTTGGGCACCTGCGCAATCTCGAGCAGCCTGACGCTGCCCTCGTAGTCGATGATGGTACCACCCTTGACATCGGCCTTAGTCTTGTTGGTCAGCTCCATGATGTACTCAGCCTTGCTCTCCACCATGTGCTGCAGGATGCGCAGGTCGACGACAGCACCCAGGTTGTCCGCGTTGGACAGGAAGATGATCTCAATGCCGCGGTCCATCAGCTTGTCCAGGATGCCCGAGTTGTATAGCGACTCGAAGACGTCGCCGTGGCCCGGAGGATACCAGCCCTCCAGCGGCGAGTCGAACGACTTGGGTACCGGCAGGAGAGAGTCCTTGTAGATGCGCGGGTAGCGCGACTGGTTGAAGGTCAGAATGTCGACACCATGGCCCTCGTACTTCTTGATGATGGCAGCAGTGTCCTCGTCTGTGTTGAACGAGTTCATCAAAACTATGGGCACATTGGCGCCATAGGTGCGGTTGAGGTGCTCGACCTGGCGCACAGTCATGTCAAGGAAGGTCATGCCATCGCGGACTTCGATGACCGACTTGGGACCGACGCAACCCATCGAGGTACCCAGACCACCGTTGAGCTTGAGCACAGCAAGTTTGCTGAGGAACTCAGGCGACTCAACCGCCGGGAGGTCATCGTATTCAATCACCTGGTCCTTAGCGGGAGGAGCAATGCGGTCCCAGTTACTGCCAACACTGTTAGCCCAACAGCCTGGGAACACTGAGGAGACAACAAATCCTTGAATGTGGCTTACACTTCGTTGCCCTTAGCCTTGTCGTTCAGGTACCGACGGAACAGCTGGAAGAAGTTGTCCATTTCACTCTCGAACCTCTAGGGACATTGTCAGCGTCTGAAGCCTCGAGATACGAGGTGCCAGTGCAGCCTACCTTCTTCTGCTCCGGGTCCTTCACTGTCTCGGCCAGGTTTGTGAGGGCATTGCGCATCTGAGCCGCGGCAATGTTGGTCGAGGTGTTCTCAAAGGCCTACAATGCCATATGTTGTCAGTCTCACTGTCGCTTCAGGGATATGTCAAGTAGAAAGCCCAAATCCTGTCACCTCAGAAGGTTCACAGTCCTCGCCGTCTCCGCTCATGCTGCCTGAAAATGGATGCTCTTCCCCGGGGGAATCTGCTGGTCTGCGAAAACCGTTGCCCAGGGCGACATTTGCCCCTCTGCAAGCTATGCAAGGGGAAGCTAGATGTCCGGCGAATGACAGCCAGGACCACCAGATGGCCACAAAAGCCATACCATGGAGTCCTAGTGGCATTGCGCTCAGCTTTTCCAGCTCGACACACCAGTTTTGTGACAACGAGTGGTATACAAGCCGCGAGTCACTTCGCCACGTCGACTGTAGCACGGCCGGTCCCCTGAAGATTGTCGATCCTCCCGATGGCCTGCCATCCTCTTTTCTGGCAGCCCTGATACGGGCGAGATCGAACTTGTCCTCCCAGTGTCCAGGAAGTCGCCCGCCTGGGCCTTGGCTGTGCTGCCAGGACCTGGCAGACGCTCTGTGTAACAGGAGGGGGGCAGTTGAGACTCTCAGGACTCACCATGTGTGATCTTGTCTTGCCATGATGCCTCTTGGCGAACTCGATATCGTCGCCGCCGTTGCTGTCGTGCGGCTTGAGGTGAGTGGGGAAGGTCCTGGTCGCCATCTTGTCTGGTGGGCGGTTTCTTCGACGATCAACGGCACAATCGGCTCAGATCGGTCTCGGGGAAGAGGCAGAGCAGACACGCGAGGTTGAGGATGTCTGGTGTTGGGGTTGTAAGGCCGAGTGGCGGATGGAGAGCTTTTAAAAGTTGGGCTTTCTGTAGTTTGGGAGCCGTTAATAAATTAGCCGATTGACGTAATGAAAGCAGCTGGGGGACCGGGTGCCGTGGCCAATGGACCTGGACATCTGCAATCTACAGCCATGCCCGTCTTCCCTGGATTGTCTGGGGTTCTCTCAGGACACAGAAGGTTACCGTCCTGGAGCAGCCCCTCTCCTGGTGCGTCTGTGCCCCTCCCCCCTCTCAGTTGCCATCCATCCAACTTTCCCTCCAGCCAACCCGCCATCCCTCCCTCCCAGCTCTCGCTCTGAAGTCGCGCCGAAAGTTCCTGTGGTGGAACTGGGCAGCACTGGGCATTGAAGTTGCTGCAATCACGGCGCAGAGCTGTCCAACTGCGGGGCTTGCGTATCATCTGCAGGTGATCCCTTGTACTGCTGGGGGAAGTATTGATGGCAGCTGGAGGGGTCGATGGCGGCTGGAGCGGCTGGTCCTCGGCAGCCCAGGGCCCAACAGGCCTGACAGCTTGGCAGCGCCCAGGGGCCAATGAAGCTTGGGCCCAGGCTTGGGCATTAGGGGTTAGGCGGGACTTACAGCTCGTTGAAGCTCTGGTCGCCGTTGATAAGCTCTGTTTGATGGTATTTAATGAGTTGCACGTCGAGAAAAATCGTCGCAGAATGGCAGACAGCACTGAAGCAGCCGGGCACTGCGAGGGTCTGCGTCGGCAAGACTGAGGGAAGGAAGAGAGAAGAGGAATGGAATGGCGGTCGGGAGCTCAAAGAGGTTCTCGAGGGCGGAATGGCGACTGCTTTTATCGTGCCAATCTACCCGATTGCTGGAGATCCATCGATGGCGATGTTAGTGGGCCATGTATCCCTGCCCAACCAGGGGCCAGGGCCATCTGGCGGCGTCAACGGGGTCATCTGGCCTTCTGACACAAGCAGTGAAAAGGCCGACATTTTGAGGGCACAGCACACCGAAAGATCCAAAGGGGGCACACAATGTGCCCCAAGGACATTAGAACACCCAGGCCAATGCCATTGCACAATTCCTGTTCGTGTCGGCATGGATTTGGTGCACTGTGCTGCTTCAGAATGTTAGTTGCCGCGGGGCAGTGGATTGTTTGTTTGCCGGTTGTCCAGTGCGGTGCCCAGCTCCCACCTCCGATCGATGCTTGTGAGGGGCAGCCTGGCCAGGGGCCTGAGGACTGGGGCATTCAGCCAATGTTCCCCAAAACATTGCAACCCCTCCATTGCCGTTGATGCCCTGGCTGCACCCGACCTCCGACCTTGAAGATGCCAAATGCCCTTCCGCCGTTTCACAAACAAGCACTGCATATGCCTACATGAGTTGATTTGCCTTCAGCTCCAAAACCTGCCACTGGCACGGCGTTTGGAAGCTCTCCAGAATGGATGGATGGCTGTGCCTCGTCCCAAGCGCCGCGGGCTTCAAGGCGGCATAGGTGCCAAATACCTCCCCCCTTAACTGCTGTCCTTGAAGTACATACTCCGTACCTCAGCCTTCCTTTCTCGCTCTCTAGCTCACCTGGCAGCCAAGATTGCTCCAAAATCTGTGCCAGCCCCTGTCGCGAAGCTAATACATCCAGCCCAACGGGAGCTAAAAACAGCCAGATGAGCTGCCGTCATAACCCAAGATCCACTGGCCATCAACCGGGAAATTTGATCATGGCTCCTTCTGGGACCGGTTTTTTGGGGCAAGATGCGCCAATGGCGGCTTCGGCGCCAATCAAACGCAATGGCAGCCTTTCCGCCTCCATCGGCAACCCGAGAGTGTGAACCTTTACGAACTTTTTTTACCTCTATCAGCTCTGATGTTCCTTCGGACATTTGCTAGATTTTGGCACATGACGGTTTTTCATAATACTGCTTTTCATCACCTACTGGGAGACTCCGGGACAAGTACTGTGTGCTACAATCTGTAAACCGTAACTGTCCAGAGTGGCGTTCGGAGAAGCTAGGCAACCTACCTAGTCTCACTTCCCAGACGATTTCCCTTGTCGAGATTCTGTTTCTGACGAGGGAAGTCGAAGCGGAAAGGGGGGTGACTGGCAGCCCTGAAAACCGCTCGGCCCTTCTCGGAGCGAACTCCTCGCTGCCAGATACGAATAGCGAGAAGACAAAGTGCCCAGAACCGTTCAAGGTTGTATTTTCTCGAAAAATATCGCATCCTCAGTTGGCGATTCCAACCTTTTGAAAGTTACAGCAACATGGGCACGTCCCTAAGCAGATGCTACTTACTCATAAAGCATTATAGTCTATGCACGGTTAAGAAATGGTTCATGACAGCGGAGAGACGGGTTCTTTTCAGCTTTGCCCCTGCCGAGCTCCACTTCATTTTCACAAGCAAATTGATGAGCGATGGGCACTGATGAGCAACGAGGAGATTCCCACTGTCTTCCAAATTTGGTCTGCTTGCACTGCCTGCCCTGATAGGGGTTGCATGGGGTCCGAGATGATTCACGACAGCCGCGATCCAGGCCCGTCTATGGATTGTTGTATGCCCATCGATCTGGTCCAATCCTCTGCCACACGTGGGCACCGCTGGTAAGGCGATAGATACTTTCCCGCTTTTTTGTTGCCCAAGAGATGTGTTCGAAAAACCGAGACATTGGGTACCGTGATCAAAACTCACTCAGTACTATCTGAAACAACCTTGTGTAGCCTCTGTATCTTCTACGCAGTGTCTGCCCCTCCCCCCATTGCGGAATCAAGCATACAGGCAATCAATGACAAGCCGGAGACTCCTGAACGCCCGGTTTGGTGTATTATGGACGACACAAGACTGATAATGTAAAAACAGAAGCGCTCTTACAAACAGAACTCGTTCTTCCACAGCCCATGCTTGGCTATCCGTGGGAGCCAAGTTGCCGGGCTTGTTCGGCCAAAAGACCGCTCGTGTTGTATGTACAGATAGAGTGCCACTGTTTGGCAGCGGTTTCCAGAGCATTCTACTCGGGCGCTCCGTTGCCAAGATGTCTCAGTAAAGTTGGCCCACCGCCCTGGATGGGCATTGGCATTTGCCAAATCAAGATGCGCGACGGAGATCGGTTGGCAACAAACAAGATTTAACATAGTCCATTCCAGGCAAAATGGGGTGTTATAGTGTTATCCTTTGAGCTAACACCACGATCGCCATTACCTACTCACCATCCATGATATAGCAGTCTGTTGCTTTTCATTCGTGCCAGCTCATCTTTACGTATACCCAGGTCTCCTTGGAAATACAGTGTCCTGTAAGCCAAGCATCATCTGATTTTTGGAGCTATGGAGTCGACTCTTAAGCTTTATCCGCTACACTTCATTGCTGGAGCCTTGATAGAGTGGGACTCAACGAGGGATCCCAATCATAGCCAGTTTTTTGCAGCACTGGCCCAACGAGGCTTCAGCCCAGCAGCATTCATTACACAGGTTTAACTTTATGGATATCAGTTTGATAAGTAGCGATTCCGTTTTTGAAACGGTATTGCTCGTAAATGAACTGACTTATAAGAACAGCCCTGTATACGCATGGTAAACGGCTTTGAGTTGGGTACTCAGCGTTAGTGGAATGTTGCTCTAGATGCCTCTGACACCTCATACGTACCCTCGCTGGCTCTCGGGCCTTAGGGGCTGGTTGTTCATCTAGCATCTGACTGCTTTGACATATTACCCTTTCCCCCGGGGAGCTTGTTATGCCCTCTGGTTCTTGGAAAGAGAGAGAGCTCCGAAACTGCCAATCTATAAGATGTACTAGGAATGGTCTTCTGTTTCCAAGCTGTCTGGCTTGGAGTAGACATAGGTTTGCATCACTTTAGCTCTATCAGCTTGTTAGGCATTCTCATTATCGACAGTCTTTAGCTCCTGAAAATACTCTGCATGCCTTCCGTAACTCCAAGCCTACGGGAAATTGTGCTGATCCCGGTATCAGACTCCAACAAGTGGGATCAATGCTTTCTTGTGCAAACTTTTAACAGTCTGGTTTTGGGTATGGACCCTCCCTTTCTGCTCCCCCAGAATGATCTTACATTGTAACTACTTTGCAATATGTAAATACACTTCTCTAGCGATAGCAACTAACAGGAATGCGACTTTCAGGCTCAGGGAGCAAGGCTATTCTGAATCTGTGGACCAGGGCAGCATCCTACGGGCAATTTGCATCTGACTTTGCACTTTTCAAGCGGTAAAAATATTTTAATGTGATCTCAAGGCTGAATGGGGAGACACAGCGGGCATGCTAAAGGTGGGAATCTAACGTTGGAAGAAAGTTCTGGGTTGGTTGGACATTACGGAGAGACTTCAAACCTCCATTGCTCTACTCTCGTTGATTGTTCCCTGGGCAGATATGAGGAGTTGTCCATGTGTACTGCTAAAAGTTGCCTGATAACCATCTGGGTCCTGCTTGATATCAGAAAAAAAAATAAAAACAAAACGTAAAAAAGAAAAAATAAACTTTAATATCAAGCTGTGAGACTGACAGTAAAAAAGTCAAATGTCATCCAAGTAGGAAGTTTAAGCTGTCAAGCCACCCCCTGAGAGTCGCGATTGATTCTGGCGCACCGCCACATGGGAACGCCACATTGGAACGCCACCGAGCCTCTTCCGTTTTACGGATGGCTCCGTACAAACCACCGTTTTTGCGATCGCCGGATCTTGGCCCGCCGGGCTGAGCTGTTCGGCTCGGGCAGGGGCCGGGCAGACCCAGAGCCTAGCGAAGATGCGGTGTCGCAGAACAACCGTAACAATCCTTCCTGAACCAGTTCAACTTTTCTTTTCAAAATCCGAGTTTTTTCATTGATAAGTGACCCCTTATCAGGAGGCTGAGAAATCAGGCGGGACTGTCAAGCATCGGTCTCCGTGTTTTTCGTCAACAGTCAACAGTCCAAACATAACCACCGCATACCCCCCCCCCGGGGCGGCCCCACCACCCACTTAAC